>CM061920.1:225470629-225552352 GCA_031002005.1 Vandiemenella viatica | reverse complement strand
ACACACACACACACACACATATATATATATATTTATATATATATATGCGCGACGATATTTGTTTTGTTTTGTAAGAGAATGTGCTGTTACAAACAGTGAAATATCGAAGTCCAATAACCATGCGGTTTGATAGCTTTCTCAATAACTTCTCTATACTTTCTTGCTACTTGAACCATTTTTCATTGTGTTCATTTATACTTTCAGGTGCGTCGACTGGTGTTACACTTGGAGAGTCAACCTGTAGAATTATCCGCAGCTGGTTTTTACGTCATGGATTATCCCATTTTCTACAAGGTAAATCAGCTGTTTTTAATAAAAATGATAATAGAAATAAATCTGTAATTTTGTTTTATGTTTTTGACCTCTGGCATGAGACTCATTTGTTCTGTATTTTCTTTCATTCATACAATTTTCACAAAATAATTCCGTGCTGCAATGAAACGTTGCTTTTTATATATATATGAAATTAATATTTTGAAAGGAAAGAGTGGTTAACATTATCATTTTAGTGACTGGAAACAAAAAACCACGATTTTTTTTTTTTTAAATGTTGACATCCTTATTTTTCTTTTGACAAATAAAAGTAAATGAGCTTTATTTCTTCCAACAAACCAAATGACACACTGAGATTACTCATTATTTACAGCAAGAGGTCTTAGCAATTCATGTTGTTCTAGCCCAGTAGAGTGTTTGAAACATTTCAAGCGTTACTGTTCGATTGTGAAACTGAATTCTGGTGAAAAACTGTAGTGGCAGAAACTGTGTTCTTTACCGTTCATAGATGGCGACTGCCGGCAGTGTGATGGCACAACGGCAGATTACCATTGTGAGGTCTCGGATCTGCGTTGATGTCTGCGACAGGCGAAGTGCAGGCGTCAAACTGCTTCCGCCCGGTACCGTATGTGTTGTCTCGGCGTACAGCGTTCCTTCTGGTGCCTTATATATAGGCGTGTTGAACCTCTACCAGCAGTCAGGCTTCATCAGGCGCCGGGGAGTCCAAAGGCCTAGCAGCAGATTCCAGTCGAAAAACTAAAGGTTGAATGAATCTCCCGGCGTCAGCATGTCCGCATGAAAATTCATATTACACCTTCTGGATCGGCACCGTCCAATCACTTGTCTCCTGGAACCAAGTTCGTGGCCGATAGGCAGAATTTAGCTTACTTTCCAGTCATAATGTCGTCATATTCGCTATTCCATTTTCACTTCTCCACGCACAGCAATCGCACGCACTGATTTATCGTTACTGTATCCCACCATGCTCTTTCATATGTCACTGTAATTTTCCGAACATCTGCAAAATAACAATGCCATCACGAAGTGGCGATAGTCTTTGTTGATCCTTCCTCTCATTCAAAACCATCTGGGCCTTCTCCGGCTTAAGCTAGCTTCCCACGTCCCATTGTTCTGTACGGATCATCATGCGCCACCTCGCAGCCACCTCCACACCACGTTACTTAGTGTCGTTTCAGCTACCAGGGTGTTTGATGTTTACCGACTGGGTGACGGATAGAGGTGGCTTCTTTCCCACGGCATGCTGTTGACAGTTGGATAGCGCGGCCGGCAAATGCACGACCCGTGGGAAGCCACCTTTTGAAAGAAGGCAAAATTCTGTCGCGGTGGCCATTTTTTTTAGCTCCACCACTACCCTGGGTGTGGAGCGACAATAGGGTGGTTGCAATGGGGGCGGCGAGAAAGCGAAAACGGGGGTGACGACGAGGGAGGCAAAATAATGTTTGAAGGGGATGCAATCTAACAGTTTTTCGGCCGGATCAGAAAATTCCTAGACCTGTCATTGCTGGGTGAACACAACATTTGATGGAAAACTTTCTCCACAAAGACAGGTTACAGAGAAGCTAAGTTTAACACAACTACAAGGGTTATTTTCAATTCTATGACCACTAAAGTACGTAATACTAACTGTGCATGATATTCGATTTAATGCCCTTAACTGATCTGTTTCAGGTGTGTGGATCGGTGCTGACCTACCTCCTAGTATTGCTGCAGCTAGGAGGACCGCCACTGCAGTCCGTTACTGCAAGTGGCAACCTGACCCATAGTCAGCTCCAACAAGAAAACTATCAGCATAGAAATACTTCAGACAAACTGACTACATTATGTTATCGATAACAGAAAAATTGTTTCCTTGCTTTTTGTGAACAGTGTGGCTCAAATAAATTACTGAGATTTACTGACAGAGGTTTTCTTTTAGGTGCATATGATACTTGAGTTTCTGTTCGAAAATAGTAACTTGCAAGAATTAAGGAAAACTTGGAACAGAATATAGCGCAACAAAAGCAGAAAAAATTAAGGAAATATGTAATAATATTCTGAGAGTCCTTTGCTAAGGCATTTAATGGAATAATAAAAACGAAAATATACAAAAGTTTGTTCTGCCGTACGTAAAGTTTGTTACAGACAATTTCCCAGAACAATTGTAAAAACAGCAAAAAACCCATTTATTGTTACTCTGAAATATAGTTGAAACCAAGTATAAGCGAAATAATGAAGGAGATGATTTAGAAAGATGGTCACAAAAGATTCTGATCCTAGCGTTTCAGAACCACTCTATTCCAGTACTATCATTTTAGTAACAAAACTGGTTCCACAATTTGCAATGTTTCCTCGCAGCCCACTAATGACAGAGTCAATCATAGAACAAAACACCATTAGCAATTTTCTTTTTGAAAATTCTGAAATCAATTGTTTTAACTTCTGTAAGCAATCTCATCGGTTCTAAATACAGACAGGACAATTTTTCTACCGTCTCTTTACATTGGGCGTGTGATCAGTCACGTTACATATTGTCGCGTTGGAACCGGGACAGGTGTGAATTCGAAGGTTACTTGTCAATGAACACAGCACTTAAACTGAGAACAGGTTTATTGAGAACTCAAACATACACGCAGCACTGACTGCCTCTTGGGCAGAATGCTCTTCTATTTATACACAGATAGAACGTACTAGAGATTACAAGAGTAGTTAACAAATGAAATGTGTAGAAGTTACAAGTGACCTTAGGAAACATGTAGAATCTTCTGGAAATAATAAACAGAATTAAATAATTTTTGTCAGTGGGCGGGATTGAACCGGCGACCTTCGGTACCGCAATTCGTGACGCTACCCGCTGCGCCATGCTGGCAGACGGTACACTGGCGTTCATGCGGCATTGCTCCCTCTCCTGAGGAAAACAGCGTCCCGCTGTTAGATTTCTTTTGGGGCACGCTGAAGTGTCCTGGATCTTGATCTTGTCGTGGGTCCTCTGTATGGCAGTTCTGGAGGGCCCCTCCTGTTTGTACTATTATCTTCCTGTCCGACTTCCTCAGTATCCAAACCGTCCTCAGAGTCCTTGAACAAGAAGCTGGTTGTGCCTAGCTGCTCGTCAGGATTGTAGTAAGGCTTCATGCGGAGGACGTGAACAATGTCCCTTCGCTTTCGTCGTTTCGAAGACGGCTCATAATCCTCGACTTCGTATGTGACGTCCGACCGGCGGCGTATGACACGATACGGACCAAAGTACCGCTTCAGTAACTTTTCTGATAGCCCAACCTTCCGGACAGGGGTAAAAATCCATACGAGATCCCCTGGGTTGTACGCAACAGGTCGGTGCTTGCCGTCATACCGCTGACGGTCCCTCTCCTGGGTGGCCAGTGTTCGTATGCGAGCCAGCTGTCTTGCTTCTTCGACCCTGGTAATGAGCTGTTTTATATAGTCATCCTGAGTGTCGTCCGGCTGGAATGGGAACAGCGTATCCATTGTGGTCTCAGCTTCACGGCCATGGAGCAGAAAAAACGGAGTGAAGCCTGTCGTATCTTGCCTTGCTGTATTATAAGCAAATGTGACCACTGGCAGTATTGTATCCCAATCCTTCTGCTCAACATCCACATACATCGACAGCATATCGGCTAATGTCTTGTTGAAGCGTTCTGTGAGACCGTTTGTCTGAGGGTGGTATGCAGTTGTCATCCTGTGGACAACGTCGCATCTTGACATGACCTCTGATACTAGTCTTGACTGGAATACCTTTCCACGATCGGATATCATCACACGTGGTGCTCCATGCTTCAAAATAATGTCTTCTACTAGAAATTTTGCAACCTCTGGAGCTTCTGCAGTCGGCACAGGTTTGGTGACAGCGTAGCGCGTGAGGTAGTCGGTGCAGACTATTATCCATCGGTTACCGGTTGTCGACTTCGGGAACCTCCCCAAAAGGTCGATCCCAATTCGGTGGAATGGAACTGCTGCAGGTGGAATTGGTACTAGATGACCTGGAGGTAATTGCGGCACATGTTTCCGTCGCTGGCACTCTTTACAGTGACTCACATAATGCTTGACAGATCGGTAGAGACCCTTCCAGTAATACCTGCGTCTGATTCGGGTCCAGGGTCTTCACAAATCCCAGATGACCGGATATTGGAGCGTCGTGGAAATACTTGAGAATAGCTGGCTGGAGATGAGCTGGAACGACCAGAAGCCACTTGGGGCCTAGTGGATCGTAGTTGTTCTTATACAATGTCCCATCTATCAATTGAAACCCTCCTTTGGCCGGTTCTCCTTTCTCCAAGGCGTCTATGGTTCTTAATAACTCTGAATCTTCCCTCTGTTCAGCTGCAACGTCACCTAATTCAGCGAGGGCTGAAATTCCATCCATGCTGTTGTGTTCTATTAAAGGATTCCTTGAAAGGCTGTCGGCATCCTTGTGTTTGCGTCCGTTTTTGAATACCACCGTGACGTCGTACTCTTGAAGTCTAAGTGCCCATCTTGCTAGTCGACCTGATGGATCCTTCAAGCTGGTTAGCCAACATAAAGAATGGTGGTCTGTTACGACGGTGAAAGGTTTGCCGAATAAATACGGACGAAACTTGTTGATAGCCCAGACAACTGCGAGGCATTCTTTCTCGGTTGTAGAGTAGTTTATCTCGGGCTTAGAGAATACTCTTGACGCATAGGCTATCACCTTCTCAGCACCTTCCTGAATTTGCACAAGCACTGCACCGATCCCATAACCGCTGGCGTCAGTGTGACGTTTCAGTTTCTGCATTCTCGTCGTATAAGGCTAGAACTGGTGCGGAAGTTAGAGCCTCCTTAAGTGCCTGGAAAGATCTTTCTTAGTTTCATCCCAGTAAAACTTGGCGTCTCCCTGCAAAAGTTCTTGCAGTGGACGTGCCATGTTACAGAATCCTTTTATGAAACGCCGGAAGTATGAGCACAGCCCAAGAAAGCTTCTCACATCACGAATGTGCTGAGGAGTTGGAAATTCCATGACTGCCCTTACTTTATCTGGATCAGCGCGGACGCCATCTCCGTTGACCAGGTGCCCCAGGATTTTTATCTCTCTGGCGACGAAGAGGCACTTCTTCGGATTGAGGCGGAGTCCTGCAGTCTGAACACACTTCAGCACCGTTGACAGGCGACTCAGATGTTCTTCAAATGTTTTCGAGAAAACAACAATGTCATCTAAATAACAAAGACACGTCGTCCACTTAAGGTGTCGAAGTAAGTTGTCCATCATGCGTTCGAATGTGGCCGGAGCGTTGCATAATCCGAATTGGCATTACTTTGAATTCATAGAGGCCATCAGGTGTAATAAAAGCCGTCTTTTCTCTGTCAGCTTCGTCAACCTCGATTTGCCAGTAGCCTGTCTGCATGTCCATGGTTGAAGAAGTATGTAGCTCCTTTCAAGCAGTCTAAGGCGTCGTCGATGCGCGGCAGTGGGTAGACATCTTTCTTTGTGATTTTGTTCAGCCGCCGATAGTCGACACAGAATCGCCACGTACCATCCTTCTTCTTTACGAGGACCACCGGAGATGACCAAGGACTCTCCGAAGGTTGAATAATGTCATTATGCAACATCTTCTCCACTTCCTCTCGAATTATTCGCCTTTCGACTGGTGACAATCGGTACGAGCGCTGGCTAATGGGCGGATGATCCCCAGTATTGATATGATGCTTTATCGTGGGCCGTTTCGTCTGACCCTTTTTTTGCTGGGGTGTGAATACACCAGAGAATTGGCGTAGTATAGCTAACACCCGGTGGTGTTGTTCCTTGGTCAGGCCGGACCCTATTGGCAGTTCCATAGTTGTTTCCTCCAGCGTGTTGTCGGTACTAGTAACAGAGCATGGATCTTCGTTAATGACGTTGAGCTCGCCCTCCTGGACTGGTTCAGCTGTCCCTATGCACATTCCCTTGGGGATAATTTGTGACTGCTCGTGACAGTTGGTGATCCAAATGTCTCCTCGACCACCGATAATGCTTATGATAGCCGCTGGTATGTAGATTTCTTTCGTGAGCCTAATAAACTTTCTACTATCGACAAGCACTTCAAGGTTGCGGTCGCCCGTGTTTTTGACTGGGACTCTTCTCATTGCGAACGGCGGGATTGTCACGTTGTCAACGGCGAATAACTTCCCAGAAGATTCTGTGTTACGTGTACCCGTCGCAACGACTTCTTCAATTTGCAGCTCAGACGTTCCACAGTCAATGACAGCTTGGGATGCCTTAAGGAAGTCCCATCCAAGGATGACATTATGACTACATTCTGTTAAAATGACAAATTCAACTGGCTGGGTCCTGTTGTTGATGGTTATTCTCACGACACAAGCTCCAGCTGGCTGGACTTACTTTCCATTTGCGACCTTTAGCACAGTTGCCCCCGTATCACGGAACATTGTCTTCTTTAGTGTGCGACGATAATTGTCCGACAATACGGAGAAAGAAGCTCCTGAATCAACCAGCGCCCGGACAGGTTGGCCGTCGATTATAACGTTGATGAGATTTCCCGACATCTTAGTGACTGTCATCCATGGAGGATTTTCATCTGCGGCGGCCTCACCTCCGTAGATGGTCGCCTTGCTTAGTTTTCCTGCGTGCGGCGGCTAGGGGAGCGGCTGGTAGCTCTGTCCGGCGACGATGAACGGCAGCGGCGCGTCGGGGATCGACCTCGTCTAGGGTACGGCGATGGGCTTCTTCCCGTAGGTCGACCGAACTCGTCAGCGGGTGGCTGCCTGGGGTAGAACTGTTCGGATGGCGGACGTCTTGCGGCAAAATAATCGTCAAATACTCGTCTTCTCTCTCTGCAGTAGCGTATGACATGTCCAGGGCGCCCACAGTGGAAACATACTGGCGCGTTGTCTTCTGTCCTCCAGACGTCCGTTCGTCTGCGGGACGTCATAGGTGCCGGAGGATTTGGTTGTGGCCGTGTCGGCCGGTTCCTAGGCTGCCGTTTGGCAGCTGCAGCATACGTCATATCAGGGCGAGGCCATTCTTCACGTCGAGTGCGATTGGCTCGGCAGACAGGAGCTATTGTCTGAAATACCTCTTTTTCCGCCGCGTCGGCTCCTTCATGACCCACTGGGCTTACATCCATGGCCATGATATGATGCTCACTCGGTTCAAGAGTCCCAGCTGCCATGAACTGTTGTAATTCTTCTCTCACAATTTGTCGTGTGAGAGACGCAAAGTCGTGCTGGTCTTCCACAACTGCCATAGGGACTACGTTGGGAAGTCTGTCATACTTCTTTCGCCCAACCCTCCTTTGTTGCATCTCCTCAATCCGCTGGCACCACTTGATGAACTCTTCCGTCGTAGCGACGTCTTTTATCAGAAGAGCTTGGTACATGTCTTCTGCAATACCTTTCATTAGGTGCGTGATTTTGTCGGCTTCAGTCATATTCGGGTTGACTACGTTGCATAGGGCCAAAACATCCTGTATGTAAGATTGCGTCGGCTCCCCATGTCGTTGGGCCCGGTTCTTCAGTTGTTCTTCCGCCGAGCGGATTTGTCGCTGGTGGTCCCCAAACGTTTTCTTAAGTTCCGTCTGGAACATTTCCCAGTTATTCAGTTTTTCTTCGTTGTTCTCGAACCACTGCTGGGCGGTTCCGTCCAGATAGAAATAAACATTTGCCAAGCACATGGTATGAACCCACCTGTTGTACTTGGCGACTCGGTCGAACCCTTTTAGCCATTTGTTAGGATCCTGTCCAGCGTCTCCAGAGAACACCGATGGGTGTCGAATGTGCAGCTGGCTTGCCGCCATGGGTTTCCTAATGACGCGGACTTTCGGAAGGACGTACTGAGTATATCCTTTGTAGTCCGGTTCCAGTCCGTGTAGGCGGCGACTTTTACGTTGCCTAATCGGAGCCACGACGATGCAGCTGTTGCACAGGGTACCCGGCGTCTCCACCAAACTATGTCGCGTTGGAACCGGGACATGTGTGAATTCGAAGGTTACTTGTCAATGAACACAGCACTTAAACTGAGAACAGGTTTATTGAGAACTCAAACATACACGCAGCACTGACCGCCTCTTGGGCAGAATGCTCTTCTATTTATACACAGATAGAACGTACTAGAGATTACAAGAGTAGTTAACAAGTGAAATGTGTAGAAGTTACAAGTGACCTTAGGAAACATGTAGAATCTTCTGGAAATAATAAACAGAATTAAATAATTTTTGTCAGTGGGCGGGATTGAACCGGCGACCTTCGGTACCGCAATTCGTGACGCTACCCGCTGCGCCATGCTGGCAGACGGTACACTGGCGTTCATGCGGACAATATATCTAATATATGTATTTCTAAAGGGTGTTTTATAATAAGTAATACAAAAACAATCAACTGATTATTAGTACCCGCTGAAGCATTACTCGTGTGAACTATACGAGTATGTCAGTAATTCAGAGAATGTTAGCAAGAGAGTGTTGTTGTAAAAAGTATTAAATATAAGAAATTCTTCAAAAACAACTGACACTGGAAAGTACATTTCATGTCACTCATGAAACATTTGAATCTTCTGTAAAATAAGAGGTAACTGGTATTTTCGCTGGATAAAGACTACTTCATTGGCTATTTAATATTGAGAGTAACGGGACTCACAACTCATTGATTAGCAGGTACTTTTTGCTATGTAACCATAGCGGTAACTACTTATTTGGGTGGTGCGCAGGTAAATGTGAAGATTTAGGAATATTTCCGAATAGAGACTTGCCACTCCAACCACTCCCAAAATTACCTAACATAACTTCTTACCGATAATTAGAAAAATAAATTGCAATTCCACTAGTATGTCCTGAATCGAACCGCTAAATTCAAAAATCATTTGAGAAGCTCTTTCAATAGCTACAATGTTCATGTTAAGTGCTACCAACTTGATTGTTGCAGGGTAAAAATTGGATACCGCGATCAAAATTAAGCGAAAAGTTTTGCGGGGTGACAAGTCAAACGAACTGTCAGCTGAATTAACTCAACTCGGTATCACTTTTTTTCTGTATTGCTTTTCAGATTCACCCGAGGCTGGCATCCACATTCGAAAGGAATGCATGTAATTTTGTTAAGTAAGAAATATTTTTCTGGACTAATGCTGAATAAGATTAATGGTTGCCTACGTTGTATTCTCCGTGAATTCTTAAGGCAAACGGAATACGTTCATAGTTGCTATAAATTTTATCCGTAACGCGTTCTGTATGTTTAAAACCTTTCGTGAGCAAAAAGTCGAGTTAATCTTCTGGAGAACTGAAATCATTGACACTATGCTCCTTGGTACTACATAAAATTTTTCTCACCGGTCCTGCTATATTTGAAAGGATTTCAACATAAACTTATTTTTAATGGAGAAGAGCTGGACAGTTGCCCTCCGTCGACATTCATATCGGCGTCATTAATGTTCAACGTGTGCTTACTAGAGTAAGAAACTGAAAAATAAACATCCATGCCATAAGACAACTCCTCTATTTCCTTTGCTGCCGCAGGAAAAATGTGAAGTCCAGCATTTTCTAGTCCGATCTTCTCCACGCTCTGAGTGCTGAATGCTGATCTGGTGGAGGTGTAATGAGTGTTGTCGGCGGAGCAGGATCTGCTTCAACCCTTTGTTATCTGGACAGGCAATCTTGCTGGAGGGCACTAGCTGGCCACAGCTACGCCGAGGCCTAATTCCCAGCTACACTGCTCGGTGATAAATGGATTCCGATAATTAAAAGCGGTTCCCAGGAGCGCCGCAGATTAGCATTGTGTGTACGTCGCGTCGCCTCGTGTGAAGTGGCGCCGCACTGGGCCTGAAGGACATGTTTGCCAGTGCCGTCCACGTGAAACGATAGTCTGAAAAGATAACTAAGGTGATCAGTTACAGAATAAATTTCATTAAATTTTCGTTTACACTCATTCTCTACAAACACATACAGCAGAGTGTCGATAATCCTAGGGTGATTAGGACTATCGATTTGTTCGATTAGTATAGTTTCGGTTCATATAGTTTTTTATTTTGCCTTTGAAGCTGCATTAGGTACTTTATAATTCTACATATCCCAGGCAAAAGAAGTGTCGTAATTTGTTCTACCGAGCGTAGTGGTGTAACGGCTAGCGTTCTGACCTCGCATTCGGGAGGACGGTGGTTCGAATCCACATCCGGGCATCAAGATTTGAGTTTTCCATGGTTTCCCAAATCACTCCAGGCAAATACCGGGATGCTTCCTTTAAAAGGCCATGGCCGCATTCCTTCTCATTCCTTGCCCTACATCCTTTCACGTCTCTATAGACCTCGCTGTTAGAGAGACGTTAAGCAGATAAAAAAAAAAATAAAAAATAAATTTGTTCTGCTTCATTTTGGAGACACTTATGCTCCCTTTCAGAATATGAACATGATGCTATTATTGGCATATGATGTACAAGAAACATAAGTCAACAGAACTAGCCAGTACAGGAAATCAATAACAAAAGTGCAGGACGAACATGACTGGTTTCAGATTTCTAAAATAAACTCAAAAGTACCGGCACAATGAAAGAATTGTTGTCGCGTCGCGGTTACAGCAAACATTCAGCATCAAAGTCAGTGTCTGGTTGGTGACGAGGATATTGCGGCGATAATACAATAACAAACGCAAGGTGTAAAACTCATTGTACCTAGTTCCTAGTTCTTTCTTAGTGGAATTTCCGAACGAAGCATGTGCAAAGGTGTTCTGCACTGTATATCTATAAATAGAAACAAAGTTGACGCTTCTGTGAATTAGTGCACAATTCGTAAAAAAAAAAAATAAATAAGTTGTTTGGATAATTGACGTTCAGACTATCGAAGTCTACTGTATGTGTTCTTTACAGCATTCTGAAAATTTATTTTTCATTACAACAAAAAAAAAAAAATTAGCGAGCATGAGGCGAGCATGAGCAACCGATGTTCTACGGTTTAATAACCGCAAACAAATACAGTTGTGGTAGTTCTGGTGGCAATGTGGCATAAAAGTCATTGCCACAATAGTGTTTTTGAAACAAAGCCTTCTACACAGATGGTTGCGACTTTTTAACAACGCTACCAATCACTCACAGGGTGTTACAACTGTAGTTTATACAAATTCGTTGACCAACTTCTCTAAAATATCTCGATCATAAAGTAGTTTAGGATGTGACTCTGCACTGCTTGCAGCGGATTTCAGAAATTCCATTGGACGAAATTTGTATGGAATTATATGACTCAAAATTTACTGACATGCGTTCACGCCATCTTCTATGTACTCAAGTATACACTGAGTATGAAACCAGTTCTTTGTATTAACCATTTCGTAACATTTTTACATAAGCATTAATTCATCCCGAAGAAGCTGTAATACTATAATTAAATCATGCTATTCTGAATATTTTTTGGTTTCATTCCTCCAAGGGTAAGTCTGAGAGGCGGGCTGCTGGAGGGTAAGAACAACCCTTTTCAGCCAATTAAACCTAAAGGTGAGGGAAGCGGGATGGAAGTCAGCCGTGGCCTTATAGGGAACTATCCCGACATTCGCTTTGAGTGACTGAGGAAAACCACGGAAAAACCAGTCAGGACGAATGGGATTTGACCCCCACTCTACCGAATGTTAGGTAGGAGGGCAAATTTGCCTCCTTCCTAACTCGGTGCTGTTCTGTATTTTAAATTTTTTAAATTTATTTATTTGTCATTTCATTTCCCTATAGGTTGGGTTGCGCTGGTAGCTGTGGCGCCCGCTCTTCAGCCTACATATTCCATTACACGATTGGTCTTTTTTATTGTTACTAATCATACTCTCTTTGTATTACAAAGTATTTTGTTTTCTTTTAACAATTTTTATTTCATTTCATTGCCTTACGTAATGTTCTACAAACTATTTTGATTTTTTTTGCAATTTGTATCTCAGTAGGTTGTCTTACATAATGTTGTGCAGTATGAGTATTATTACATTACATTTTGAACACATTTTGAAGATTGCTGGATATTTTTAAAGCAGTTTTAATCCTGATAGTTCATTTTCGTCTTGGATAGACAATTATGACTGAAATAATGGGTATATTTCTGGTGGGGTAGAGACAGACTATTAAAGCTTTTAGTATGTTTAGTGAGTAGAGATGGGATGTTGGTTGTTTAAATTTGTGATATGGTTTTAGTTTGCCGGGGTTTGTGATATATGGTGCAGAGAGTCTTCTTGGATTATCTGTTAGGTGATTTAGACGAGTGTTCGATTGGATGGAAAAGGAAATGAGTCCTGTTTTGTGAATAAATTGCTGTTATGTTTATGTGGGAAATACTTCGAGCGGTTAAGATTATTTGCTGTCGGGTATTTTGACGGTTAAAAGGGTGGACGTTTTGCTGGACAATGCTTGTAAAACGGATGATATATTCGATTGTAGGTGGAGGGCGGATAGAATTTGATGATGGGGTCGGCGGATCAATGGGTCGTATTGGGACAGTGAGCTCGGGTTTCTCTGCTGTTGGCTTTGCATTTATGTGAGTAGGCAGCAGGGGCGGATCCAGGGGGGGGGGTTAGGGGGCTCAAGCCCCCCAAAAATATCTTGGTCCACCCCCGACATTGTAGTTTTGAGACTTTTTTTTTTTTTTTTTTTTTTTTTTTTTGCTTTACGGATTTGAGGCCCGAGGAGGCTATAAATACTACCTTTTTCCCGACTCAAGCCCCCCCCCCCCAAAGCCAAAATCCACTGAAGGCAAGCCCTCTGAACCAAAATTCACTCAAGCCAAGCCCCCCCCAAACCAAAGTCCGCTCAAGCCTCCCCCCCCAAAACAAAATCCTGGATCCGCCCCTGGTAGGCAGGATGGTTTTGGTTACAGGCGTGCAGGTGGGGTTAAGAAATTTGGACAATCTTTATGAAGGTGATTTGCCCTACAGTGCGGTCATATAGGTTGTATGTTGTGGTCATTAGATTTTAGACACTTTTGGCAGCGAATAGGCTGAGGTGGTGCGGTCTTAGATGGTTCCACTCGGTAACGTTGACAGTAGATAGTAGCCGCATTAGATAATAGGTAGTCTACAGTGTGGCGACATTCTGTGAATACTCTCACCATGTAGGCTGGTCGCTGATTGCTCCCGATTCTTAAAGCTTTCCTGAGAGAAAGTTTGAAATTGAATTTTAGTTCTTCTTCTACTTCGGTGTCAGAAATTGTTTGGTCTATTCCCATGAATACTGCTGTCAGAGTGGGTGTACGCCGTGGTGGTTGAGGTTGCTTTGTAGGATTGGGAATTAGTAGTGTCATAGTGATGTTTTCGCCTAAAATTTTTGGACCAACCTTTGTTATTACGACGTGCGCCGGTTCGGATCAGGGCTTTTTGATCGGAATGATTTGTGATATGTTTGACCTGGGTAAGTATTTCCTGATTTGGCATGCTAGGGTTTTTGGAAAGAGAAATCTAGCATCATAGTTTTTTTTTTTTTTTTTTTTTTTTTTTTAAGGAAGCTATACATGGTTAAAGATTGTAGGGAGGGGATGGTGGGGTTGTCAGTGCAGGTATCCATTTGTTGTGGGCCGAAGATAGGCTTTTAAGCATGACGTTTGTCGGTAGTTGTGGATGTCTCAGGGTTATGGGGTTTGGTGGAAGCGTATGGTTTGGTACCATGGTCAGTAGTTGTTATTACTTAACAGTAGGAACGTTTATTAACGATAGGTGGAAGTTTATGCATACCGATGGACTGCGACACTGCTGTAGGTGATGATGATGCTGGCTGCCGGAGATCGGTTGCGGTGGTGTAATTGCCCTGGGTTGTCGAGTTGTCGGAGTCCATGATGTCCGGTAGAAATTCAATGAGCCAGGCAGCCTGGATACGCCGTATGCCGATGCCGACCACCAGCCACGCAGAAACGGCAAGCGCAAGCAGCAATAGTTACAGTGAGAGAGCAGAATCCAAATTGCAGTCTAGAAGCACGCAGAGAAGTCCTTGATGAATAGCTGGGTCTTAGATACAGTAGGGCTGTGTAGTCAAGTCAAGTGGAGGTGCCGGGTAACGTTGCCAGAGTCGAAGTAAGTCAGTCCAATAGAGATCGAGATAGCAGCTCCGAACGAAAGTCCAATGATGAAAGCCAGGTGCAGTAGTAGCATCCCACGATGATCCACACCGAGCGTGGTGGGTGAGCGGTTAACGCTCTGGCCTCGTATTCTTGGAGAACGCCGGTTCGAATCCCCGTCCGGGCGTCCAGATTTGGGTTTTAGATGGTTTCCCCAAATCACTCCACGCGAATGCCGGAATGCTTCCTTCAAAAGGCCATGGAAAAATGCCTTCCCATTACTTGTCTCCAGTCCCTCCCCGCCTCTAATGACCTCGACAGGGCGTAAAGCCATAAGTAAAAAACAAAAGATGATTCACGACGTTTTCGATGTTTCGCCCATCCCCTGGATATAATCAATCTTCGCCAGTCTCAGCTCTAAAGCTGATAGGTCGGGGGTTGTAGTCCTGACAATTTTCCTCCCTCGATCTTCTTTTGATTTGGCATTTCTTGACATTTAGTTGATCGTCTTGTTGGCGTGTTATTGATTGTTCTTTTCGCTTCGTCAGAATTAATGGTCTGTTGTGTTTGTCAGCGGCAGTTTCATATTCGCCGAGACAAAGGATTAGTGGATTGGCAGAGCGATGTGCTGCTCTGTAGAATTTATAGGTATCATCGACGTCATCATCGACAGGCGGGAAGATTTTATCAAAACTGTCGGTGAGCGCGTTAGCCTTGTCTTTCGGTAGAAATACAAGACCGCGTTCGTCATGGAGTGGTGTTATCAGAGTAGGGTGCCTAATTTCGTTCCTAATTCTTCCATCGTTTGGTCGCAGCATTGCAACACGTGCAGACCACTCACGGTTTCTGTGTTCTACCAATGCTGTCTTCAGCTCTCGCTGCAATTGACTGAGGAGGTGACGAGTGGAACGGTTACTCGTTAGTTCCACACCTTGGCAAGCCGGTGTTTCTGATCTGTACTAGAAGCTGCTATGGAAGCTGTCAGGAACGCTCCATGCGTGAATGAACTTCGTTTACGGTGTTGGTGAAGAATCTTAGAGTCTCTTCAACAGCCGTCCACAGCCTTTCCAATTCGTTCGCTACGACTTCACTAAACCGGTCCCAGTCGGACAGCTTGTAATCAGGAACTGGTTGACTCTTTGGCTGCCTCTCGCCAACGTCGACCTCAGCACAGGAGAGCGGTCCGAAGATAGGATGTTAATGGTTGTTGTCGAGACAAGCCCTGTGATTCCCTTTGTTACAGCAATCTCAAGAACATCAGGCCGGCTTCCATTTACAGGATGATGCGTTGGCTCATCATATACATATAGGTTGTCGCAGTGGGCTACTTGTCTTTGGAGGTTTACAGCCGGATTCGCAGTTCTGCTACGCCATTCCTGATGCTTTGCATTGAGATCTCACCCAATAAGGATTTCCGCAGGAAGTATGATAATGACGGCGATGTCGGCTTCGTTGAGAACTCTGAGTGGAGGTCGGTAGGCTGTGACGACGGTGATAGCTCCTGAGGATGTTTTCACCTAAACCGCGACAGCCTCTACCTGCTGAAGTGGAGCGCAACACCCCCACCGGCCGTTAGTCTGTCTTTCCGGTAGCGCCAGTACTATGGTGCTGCCGCCCGCAGACACGGCTTCAAGTGTGACTCGTTAACGAGACAAATGTACACATCTTCATCCCGCAGAAATTGTCGAAACTCAATCAATTATCCAAGAATGCCGTTGGCATTCCATACACAGAAAGTGTGGCCTCCTATGCATGGTTGAGTTGTTGTGTTATATTGGTATTGGCAAGCGCTGTCGCCACTGAGTCTGTGATGACCGAAGACCATCATGCTGAGATTCTCAAGCATTTTGACTAGTCTCTTGAAGTTGGTTCAATTTGTCTCTGGTGTTTCTTCTGGCTGCTGGCGGGGCATAAGTTTTTCTGTTCTGAAGGTTTGTGGGTGCAGTCTGCAACGCCATCGGCCGTTTGGACTTTGTGGCCAGGCCTTGCTTCAGCAGCTTCGTCGAACTGTCTAGGAACTGTTGCTGCAGGGGGTGAGGTATCAATCACGTCTTTGGTCACCTCGACGAAGGTACGTCTGGTTGCACCTTGCAAGATTCCGGTTTCTTGCCCTTGTTTCTTGTCCTGCTTCGACTTATTTAGTTTCTTTGGATTAGACTTCGTTGAATCAGGATTCTGTATTCTACTGGACCCTGAGATTTGATGTTGATTTGACTTTTGTTGTTGTAGACGTCTCTGAGGATCTTCGGTCCCTACTCGTCTTTGGCGAGCCTTTCCAGCTGGCAATGTGGTTGTCGTGACAGTTTCTGCAGATTGGTGGTTCACGGCCCTTCTGCTTGTGGCAGTCCTTTGCGTTGTGTTAGCCTGCACGCTTGACGCACACCGGAAGCATTTTGCAATGGCATACCACATGACTAGACAACTGATGGTTGAAACACTTCTGCGATCCACATGATGATCGCAGTTTCTCTGTGGATACTCTGAAGTGGCAGAGATTGTCAACCTCAAATTTGTTGCGATTTCCGGGCAGGTCTGGTAACACTACTAGGAACAGTGGCATTATTTCGTTGCTGCTGGAGCGACGAAGTTGTGGCACTTACCTCACATTGTAGACCATTTCTATCAGCTCTTCTTTTAATTTCTCTATTGGCAGTGTTACAGGGATGCCACGAAACACCACCTTGAATAGTTTTGCCGCAATTGTCGGGTAAGTGTAGTACGAGATGTTGCACTGTTGAAGGAGTGTCACTGATCAATCCCCTCTCAGCTCCCCAAGAAATATTCACTACCCAGCTCATCCACCCACCAGGAGCACGCTCGTGGGAACCACGTGGAGGCACGGGCCGCCGCGATCAGGACTGAAGACATGGTCCTGATCGTTTCATGGCATCCGGATAGTGCACGGAAACTACGCAGGATACAAGTACCCAGGGCCCCGTTAGTAGGAGCCGTACACTACAGAACCCAACTTTCGCAGGGTTCACCAGCACAGGAGCTCCTCTTTTCTTCTTCTTCTTACTTCCGGTTTTGGTCTTCTGTCAAGGAGCATCTTCTTCTTCACGTCTTCACTGCTCCAACTGGTTTCACTGCTGTCTTCCTCCAAGGCCGCCGTCGCATGAAGGGTCTTGTAGTTTTTTGCGAATTCTACTGCTATAAGTGGGATGGAGTAGCATATCGGCTCCATTCGCGGTGTGTCATCGACAGTGAAAGCAGTGAAACAGTGTTTTACCTCCAATGTCTTCTTCGGCATTCCTGGTCTGACTGCCGATTCTGTGGGAGGGAACGACGCCCTCTGACTCCATTGCACCAGGAGACCAAGTCTGCAATATTGTCAGTGGCTTCCATGGTCTTCTTCTTTTGTACTTCAGCTATCATCGGTTTTATGGCTGATCAAGTTTTGTCACTGCCAGGCTCACTCCATTAGATTTACGCGTCTTCTCCTTCCTATAGCTGACGGCACGTGGTTGTTTATTGTATGACCTCTCTGGTGGAGTAATGGGACGCTTTCTCGGCGTTATGTCTTTGCTCACCGAGTACATGCCACCATATATACGCTAAATATTGAACACAGCGGTTGGTGTAGCGTCTTCATCCATTTCCCAATCCTTATCCGTTTGGTGGATAGTCTACTTGCCGAGTCCAGTGGGGCGCTCGACATGCGTGGGGCGGACTTGCAGCGCGCGCTTTCCTCGTCACCCATCCGTCCGGTCCCGCTGTACACGCACTGATGGGTGGCTGAGCCTAATTCGCTGCCAGTAATACCAAAACAGTACCGGATTATTCAACTTCTACACACGTTACACGTGAATCCGTCAGTTACCTTCGTCAACAATACCTATCTATAATGCCGCATTTACACTCTCGCCTCGTTCTCGAGCGCTGACACAAACTGCCGTTTACACTCTCGCAAGAATTAGTTCAGGGATGACCAGTGGGCGTTCCAGCTTTCGAGGTGGGTGGTACGGGTTTGGTTCAATACTGAAACACTTTCGTTTTATTTTTTTAAATGTAATTGACTTTCTAAGTTTTTTAAAAATAGATTTAATGATGTTCATTTGCAGCTTCAAGGAGCTAATAAAACTCTTATAGATTACCAAAGTGTACTGTGTGTCATTATTTATTGAAAACTTTTAACTACTGCGTTATAATGTATTGAAAATGAAATAACATCAGTTTCCTGAGTTATTATCTATAAACGATAATATAACTCCAGAAGAGATTAATAGATTCAGTACCCATATCAACAAATTTAAGACATGGAAAAACGATTTGAAGATATTTTGAAATTCGTGGTGTATGACTGGATGAAAAATCATTGTACCGCAAATATTGAAGAAGCTGATACAACTTGACAAGAAGAAGGTTTAGAAATCGTTTTTGACGTAGAATGTAAACATATATTCGATAGTGATGGATATAAAAACCTGTGGCAAAATAATAATAATAAACCTACTGTCATATGCAAAGGTATGACAACTGACATTCATTTTAATGAAACTTTTTCCTATTTCATATCTCATGTAATCAGGTTTTTGTGCTGTTTATCATATTATCACCAAAGAAAGAAACCGAAAGAGGAGACCTTCGTTTGTTACTTTCAAAAACTGATCTAGGTCTCCAGTTTTTATTTTAGAAGCATCCGCCCTAGGAATCTCATTAATAAATTAAATAATAAAATGTAATTTCACCAAACTTCAAGCTTTTATATACGCAAAATATAAATAAAAAGACAGATTTAACTACAGTAAGCCGTTTAACAAAGACTTATTGTGCTAATCGTAGCGAAAGTCAGACATAAAGTATTTGGCATAATTATGGGCTGTACGTCTGCTTCATAAGTTATATACTGTACTCAAGTGGACGGCAGGTAAAAAAAGGTTGACTACCTCCGTTGTAAACACAGTGTTCGTGCCAAAAATCCGCCACTGAAGCGAGCGGTACTCGCGAGCAACCACGAGAGCGCACCTTTACAATCTCATGTTCGTGCTGTATCGCCTCGCCTCGTGGAAGCTCGCGGGAAAGTGTAAACGTGGTACAACGATCACACTACGTATTTGAAATATTATGAATACACATGCACTTACTAGTAGGAACCAATATTAATTTGTTCAACAACGAATATCCCCTGAATATATGTTTATAGACAGACAGACATCAATTACCTGGGAACGAACAGTAGTCCCAGTTTATGGGGAAGTTTGTGCACGATTGGCGCTTCTCCTTCCATATTATTTAGTGGTGGTTCTTAAGAGAGTATTGCATATTTGGATCTGTCACATCCGGTGTTTTTGTTCTTGATCAAGTTAATTTTACATCAGTGGTGGTCGAGGAGTTTCCTTGGCCATCTTAAAGAGTTGTCATAAAGTGGTTCAGTCCCTAGTGCTACTATTAGCGGGTTCGAAGATTGTTGGCATTTTTCATAGAATTGGTCCGCCATCATCTCACTATATGTTTACATAGTTTCAGTTATATAGAAGTGAGCAGCAGCAGTGACATTCCTTACTGGGAAAACTTAAGTCCCAGGTTGAGGGGAAGTTTTTGCGCAATAGCGCATCTCCTTCCAGTTTATGTTATTGGTTGTCATTATCAGAATGGTTCGTCTCTATCTGGATTTGTCGTATCCGATGCTTTTGTCATTGTTCTTATGTTTTAGTGCATAATTAGTGGTCCAGCAGTTTCTTTGGCCACCTGAGAGTGTTATCATATACTGGATCAGCACCTAGAGCGGTTATCAGCGGATTGGTAGGTTTTTTATTATTGGCGTAAAATTGTCTTGTCAGCTGTTCAAACCTCTCGCGAAGCTTGGGTAGGCCACTTATTTGGTGCAGCACATGTGTCCTCGTCTCACGCGGTAGATGATATGCCTGTCTTATGGCCCTGTTTTGTACAACTTGCAGTTGCTGTAAGTTGGAGGCAGCAGTGTTCCCCCAGACAACTGCTGCGTACTCCAGTATTGGCCTGACTAGCGCAACATAGAGGCGGATTCCCAGCTGCGGCCTCAGTGCTGAAGAGTGGTTGAGAATCGGGTATAGAATTCTCATTCTCCCAGATGCCTTTGCGCGGACGTTGGTGACGTGAGGCTTCCACGTCATTCTCTTGTCCATTTTCACACCTAGGTAGGTGGCAGTACTTGTCCAGTTGATATCTTCGCCGAAGAGGGTTAGAGGAGTCAGGTTTTGTGGAACCTTCTTCCTAGTTAATACAATTGCTTGGCTCTTTGGCGCATTAAAGTCTAACCGCCATTTCGTTGCCCATTCCTGAATATTGTCGCACGCTTGTTGTAGTCGACGTCGCAGATTGTTGATGTTCATGCTTCTGGCAAACATGGCCGTGTCATCGGCATACAGGGCTTTTTTAACACGTGCTGTAGTAGGTGTATCAGCAGTGTAGAGGCTGTATATCACCGGACCTAAGACCGAGCCTTGTGGGACGCCTGCAGCGATGTTCTTGATTGAGGATGTGGCCCCATCCATGACTACTCGAAAGGTTCGTCCCTCCAGGTAGCTCTTGAGTAGTTTAACATGAGAAAGAGGTACTCCTTGCGTGAGAAGTTTATATAAGAGTCCTTGGTGCCACACTGAGTCGAAGTCTCGGCTGATATCCATCAGGACCGCACCGAAGTACTCGCGACGTTCAAAAACGGCAAAGGCTTCTTCAGCAAGACGAAGGAGCTGCTGAGGGGTGGAATGCCCTTGTCGGAAGCCGAACTGTTCATCCGGCAGCAGCTTCTCGTTGTCTATGATTCTGCGCAGTCTCTTAAGGTATATCCTTTCAAACACTTTGGAAAGTGTAGGCAGCAGGCTGATCGGTCAGTAAGACTTGGGTGACCTCCTGTCCTTGCCCGCTTTGGGAATGGGTATAATGTGGGCATGTTTCCACGTTTGCGGGTATTCGCCTGTACGGAGAATTTCATTGAAACACTCCGTGATGTATAGGATTGCCATAGGAGGCATTTGTCGGAGAATCCCTCCACCAATCCCGTCGTGTCCGGCAGCTTTCTTGATTTTCAGGTTCGCGAGGGCCGATGTCACCTCCTGCACCGTGATTTCCTGCATGAGGTCTTCCTCCGAAGGAACAGCTACTAGGAAGTGACTCAGGCGTCGCTCCACGAAGTTTATGTGCTCATCGTCTCTAGGGACGTCGACAGGTTTAAAGTTTGCCCCAAAGGTCTCAGCAAGAGCTTCAGCCTTTTCTTCTGGGACGCAGACATGGTTGTTTCCAACAACCAGAGGTGGGATCTTTATCCTCTGGCGGAGTCGGGCCTTCGTGGCTCGCCATGCAGACCCGTCTTCTATATTCAAGGTGGAAATGAAATTAGACCAGTCAGAAATCCTGTACTGTTCTACCTCCGCTTTGATCTCCCGCTGCATGCGATTTACCGCTCTCTTTATAGCCGGATCCCTAGTGAGATGCCACTCCCTATTTAGTTGGTTTTTGATTGCTATTGCCTCTCGGATGTGGGAAGGCAATTGTCGAGATCGTTGAGGCTGGTTACGGCGCGGCCGAGTAGCCGCATCTGCTGCCTCGTTTATCCAGTCAGCCAGTACAGCAACGGCGGCAGAGGGGCCAGTAGCAGAGGGTGGCGCTGCAGATTCGATACGCTGTGTGAGGAGGTTCTTAAAGACTTCCCAGTTAATCTCACGTAAGTTTCTGGCTAGTCTGTCCCTGCGTGATGATATGTCCGCTGCCATATAATAAAGCACCGGGACATGATCGGATGACAAGACCGTTTTGGTGGTGACGGCTATGTTGTGTCTTAGGCCCTTGGTTATGGCGATGTCAAGAACATCAGGGAGGCCACGTCCATAGATGGTAGGTTCGGTGGGTCCCCAAACTACCGCATCGTGGTTCTCGACCACTCGTAGGAGTTTCCTTCCGTGATTGTTGGTGATTCGTGAATTCCAGGCGACATGCTTGGCGTTCAGGTCACCTGCAATAAACAGATTGCCGCGCAGACTAAGAAGCGCAGAAATGTCCCCTTCATGTAGGCGTCCTGGTGGTCGGTATACAGCAACAAACACAAGTCTCCCCCGACATGTCTCGACAGCGACACCGGTTGCTTCTATGGTCTCCACGCGGGGTAATACTATTTGGTAGTGCTTAATGGCGCTCCTAACGAAGACCGCGGTACCACCTCCGGCGGTTGGCCGGTCACACCTATAGCAGGAGTAGTTGGGGGCAGCAGCTTTGATCCCCTGCTTGAGATGAGTCTCATTCACGAGGCACACATCAATGCCTTCGTCCCTAAGGAATTCCTTAAATTCGCCCATCTGGCGCCAGAGGCCATTAGCGTTCCATATGCAAATGGTTAAGTCTTCAATGGAATTAGCCATGACGTTCTTGGTTACCTTGTTGTACGGCAGTTATTGCCATCCTAACGGCCTCCGCCATCTGACGCGGTAGGTCTTGAATTAATGCAGTCACCGTCTGCAATAGTGACTGCACCATGTTTAAGAGGATGGAGCCGTCATCCTTTCGGGTGTTCTCATCCGGTGGGCGGTTCTTCGATTCTTCAGTTTTCTTCATCCTGCTCGGAGGTTTTGCCTGGGCAGAGGAGTCTCTCTGGTGGTCCCTCCCATTGTCATGAGCACCAACTGATGCTTCTGCGTAGGTTTTACCCGGTCTCACCTCAGGGTTGGGCAGGCCCTTGTTGGAGGCTGCTGCCTCTTCCTCCTCCTTTTTCTTTTTCTGTTGTTGCCTCTTCTTAAGAATGGCAACGTAGGAGGCATTGTTTGCCTTCTGTTTGTCATTAAATCTACTGAAAGCGGTGCATTTCCGATAGCTTGCGACATGATTACCGCCGCAGTTGACACATTTAGGAGAGGTTTCTCCTTTTTTTTAGAGCGCATTGACGCGTTGGGTGTTCGCCCGCACACTTGACGCATTTGGGCGGCATAACACAGTGCCGGGATACGTGTCCAATCCCCTGACAATTGTAACACTGAGGAGGACCTCGAGTGCTACGTAATTTTTCGGTGGTGATTATCACTGAGCATAGAGACGTCATTTTGTAAATTGCTCTATTCTCGGTGGTATCCGAGAGGACTACCAGGAACAGTGGTACTTCCTGTCGCGTTTTTGGTGAACGCAGACGAACGACTGTCCTCGCCACTATACCTAGCACTTTCAGTTCTTCTTTGATGTACTCCGTGCAGAAATTGAATGGAAGTCCTCATAACACGACTTTCAGGTTTTTATCAGCTTCCGTTGGGAAGGTGTAGAATGGTATGCTGTTTTGTGACGCATAGCCCAAGACGGCTTGATAGTCGGCATTAGTTTTGAGGAAGAGCTGGTATAACTCGCGTCCCGCAGGTTTGACGCGGTACTCGTGCTTACAAAGCTTCTTCAGTGTCATATCGAGGTTTCTATAATCCTCTTTGAAGGACACTATCAGGGGTGCTGGCTTCGACTCCCTAACAGCCTTTGCCTGTTCTGCTTCCACTGTTTCCATAACTTGCTCTGCCTCTATGGGGAGATGCGAGAAAGAGTTGCTCGTGCTGGGAGCATTGGCAGCATTGGAGCTAAGCTGAGCGGCAGGAGCAGGTCTACGCGGCTTGCGCCACTTGTCTGCGTCTTGTTCTGCATCTCTGGTTGTTCTTCTTCGGTCGTATTTGAGCTGAGGAGTCGGCATTCTGGTTTTGGTTTTCACAGAAATTTTCGCAGCCCGCTTGGACTGTGTGTCATCTTTATCATTTGAAGTGTTCTTTGCAGCACGCTTACGTGAGACAGAGGCCTCCTGCTCGTGTTCCATCACTGTGTAGTCCACTACACATTCCGTAGTAGGCGTTGAGTCCAGGTCTGCAATCTCCACCAAGTCCATAGCGTCGGTAGAGGTCGGCATAGACGCCGCTGACGATGACATGGGCGTGTTGTGCTGGCCCTTTGTTGTCACAGGAAAGTCATTTGGCTGATCCTCTGGTGGGGCGTGAGTTGCTTCTATCTCCACGTTGTAACTGTCACCACGCACTCGAGTAACAGTAACAACCGCAGCAGGCTTAGACGTCATTTTCGTTACCGAAGTCGCGAACGCGAACGGCACGGAACGGCGCGGCGCGGAAGCCGACGATCGCGAACGCGACGGCGGACGCGGCCCGGCGGTGCTGCCCATGCAACTCGATGCGTTTTTCGGCTTCGTCGTAAAAACACGATAGAAAGCACTCGACTGCAATCTACGAAATGAATGACCGATACGCGGTATTCGAAGTCGCGCACTCGTAAATAGTCAATCCCTACAATTGATTACACACAATCAACAATTCAAACAAACACACATCATAATGCCACGTAACCATCATTAACTATCGCCATGTCTTCATATATTTATGGTTTCAGTTACAAATATATACCAGATTATAAATATCTCTACTGCGAGAAGCAACTTACGTTTCGTTAACAGCGATTCTGTTTGTAAGTATCGTTGAACCAGATTCATAAACAACTACCACTCAGATTTTGATGGAGTTTCAAATGATGTGCAACTCTTGGACCGGGATTCCAAAAAGGGTTTGTTTCATTTTATGTGACGTTCAAAAAGCTGATAAATTTAAGGTAAAAGTATTCAAAAATTAATATTACATTTTCTTTGAACGCGATTCGTGGTCAGATTTTGATACGCTTTCGAATGATGTAATGATCATAGACCCACGGGTATAATAAAGTATGTTTAATTTTGATGTGAATTTGGAAAACTGAGAAATTTAAGATGAAAGTGTCATCGTTGGACACGATGAACGCAAACACTACTATTGGTATATAGTTCCCCTGACAGTGGAATGTTTACCGTGATTTCAGCCTATGAGCGGTACAGCGTTAGTTCTTTTTTTTTTTTATCACCCTCTGTGGGATACGTTAACTGTGACGTAATTGGTTTGAGAGAGGTTCGTACATTACAAGTAAACAAGGTTGCGGGCAACAGCCTGTCTAGTATTAATTTGTGTAAATATTAAAAAACGTATGGTAATGTAATTTTGTTTTTTGCTTATGACTTTACGCCTCGTCGACGTCGAGGTCATTAGAGACGGGAAAGGACTGGGGCAAGGAACGGGAATGAATTCGGTCATTGCAGTTTGAAGGAACCATCCCAAAATCTGGACGGCCGGACGAAGATTGGAGCCTACGTCCACCCGAATGCGAGGCCAGAACATTAACCGTTCACACACCACGCTCGGTTTAATGTAAATAAGACTCAATGTATAAATTTGCGGATAATAAATACTATGCCACTTTATGTAAGAAAAATAAGAATTAAAATTAGAATAGAATGCGGATTTAATTCACGAATCGCACTCCACTGCCGATCTGTTAGCGCAGTCATTCAGTTTTACAATTTTGAACAAGTTTATTATTTTAATACTAAGTAGATATTAACTCTCTCATCCTTTTGCATTGCCTTATGACTTGAGAGCTCTTTCAGTGGAATGGAATTATTTTACGGTGTGTAACCTTAAAACGAAAACTTTTACGCGTTTTTCTTGCAATGCACAAAATACATTAGGTATTTGTAAGTATTTGTTAGCGAGCGTGGTGGGTGAGCTGTGAACGTTCTGGCCTCGCATTCGGGAGGACGGCGGTTCGAATCCCCGTCCGGGCATCCAGATTTGGATTTTCCATGGTTTCCCAAATCACTCCAGGCAAATGCCGGGATGCTTCCTTAAAAAGGCCATGGCAGAATTCCTTCCTATTCCTTGCCCCCATCCTTCCCCGTCTCTAAAGACCTCGCTATTGAGAGACGTAAAGCAGATTAAAAAAAAAAAAATTGCATCGCCTTATGACTTGAGAGCTTTTTCAGTGGAATGGAATTATTTTACTGTGTGTAACCTTAAAACGAAAACTTTTACTCGTTTTTCTTGCAATTCACAAAATACATTAGGTATTTGTAAGTATTTGTTAGCAAGCGTGGTGGGTGAGCTGTGAACGTTCTGGCCTCGCATTCGGGATGACGCTGGTTCGAATCCCCGTTTGGGCATCCTCGTCTGGGTTTCCCATTGTTTCCCCAAATCCCTCCAGGAGAATGCCCGGATGCTTCCTTAAAAAAGGCCCGCTCCTTGTACTCAGTCCTTTGCTGGCTCTAATGACCTCGACGTCGACGCCGACGCGGAGTAAAGCCACAAGGAAAAAAAAGTATTTGTTGTTTAAATACGGGACATAGTCGTTATTGGAGATGATTGTAAGGTTCCTAGCAATAGAGTTTTTGATAGATACCTTGTAACAACAAAGCTCTGAATTGATAACTTTGGCAGATACTCATATACGAGGTGCGTCCCAAAAGTAAGTTCCGTTTGGTAATAAAATGAAATTGTACACAGATACAGAAGAAATTTTTATTGCACAAAATTCTACAACTCTTAAACTACTTTTCCACATAACTGCCGAAATTTTGCAGGCATTTGTCATAGCGTGGCACCAGGTTTTGTATACCTTCTTCATAGAAATCTGCCGCCTGTGTCTTCAACCAGTTGGAAACAGTTTCTTTCAGCTCGTCGTCATTGGTGAAGTGATGACCGACAAGGAAAGACTTGAGATGTAAGAACAGATGAAAGTCGCTAGGAGCGAGGTCAGGGCTGCACGGAGGATGGTGAAACACGTCCCAGCCAAATCCCTGTACGAGGTTTTTCGTCACGTTTGCAGTGTGTGGTCGTGCGTTGTGATGAAGCAAAACAACATCTTTTGACAGCAGTCCCCGGTGCTAATTCTGAATTGCAAGGCGCAATTTCCGAAGTGTCTCGCAATAAGCATCTGCTTTGATTGTTTGACCACGCGGTAAGAAGTCAATGAGTAGGATGCCTTTCCAGTCCCAGAACACTGTGCACATTATTTTCCGAGGTGTCATGATTTGCTTCGGCTTAATCTTTGGTGGGGATGAAGTGTGCCTCTATTCCATTGATTGCCGCTTACTCTCAGGGGTGTCGTAAGAAACCCACGTTTCATCTCCTGTGACTATTCGTCTCAGAAATTCTTCGCCGCTTTCAGCATAACGGGTCAAAAACTCAAGTGCACTACCCATCCGTTGTGTTTTGTGTTGCTCAGTGAGAATCTTTGGTACCCAACGTAAGCAAAGTTTACGGAATTTCAGTTGTTTGGTAACAATTTCATGCATCAGTGATCGTGAAATTTGGGGGAAGTCCATAGCGAGAGCACTAATTATAAACCTACGGTTTTCCTGGATCTTGTCATCAATCGCGTGAACCAGTTCTTCTGTAACCAAAGGTGGACGCCCACTTCGTTCTTCATCATGCACATCACTACGCCCGCCATTGAACTGTCGGACCCATCTTCTCACCATCGAATCACTCATCGCATTTGGTCCGTAAACATCGCAAATTTGCCGATAAATTTCACTTTCTTCGCATTCAGAAACCGAATCACAGACCTGATTTCACAGGCGGCGGGATTTTCAATCAACGCCGACATTTCAAACAAGCACAACAAAGCGTACGTAACTGACAGCGATCTCCAAATGGCGCACGTTCTTCCCCTTGATACACATCGTCTACAGCGCATGTACGGAACTGCAATCGCAGCGCTGCAGTGGAGATAAATTGAAACGGAACTTACTTTCTGGACGCGCCTCGTATATGTGAAAAAAATGAAAACTACTCTATTTCTCTAATTGATGAGGCCTAACAGATCTGTCCCACACACTGGACTAGAATTTTAAGTACCATACTCGGTTTTGGATATGACCCAACACATAATATTCGCAAAACTGTTGATATGTCAGCTATGTTCTTCTAGGAATAGAATCTGGAAGTTATATATAATACAGCGCAGGAGGTCATCTCCGACTTCTCTGTTGTAGAACAGCGTCGTCCTGGGAGATTTAGTTGCTTTCAGTCATCTAATAAACTACAGTAAGTGCACACTCATCAGCAGGGTGAATTACAAAATTACTTTATTTACACAGTTATGGTATATACATTTTTGGGAAGGTGAGAACGTTTGATTGTACATCAATGTTGGCTCAGTACGGGATGGATACAATGTCCCAAGTTCCCTAGCAGTATTCTGTCTTCAACGAAGCAGTGACAAACGTCATGATTTGGCTTAGTCGATTAACTCAGTAACGTTCCTTCAAATGCTCCTTAAGCTCTGCATTAAGTATTAAGATGCAATGTAAAGATGTTACATTACCCACACATTTACGTTAAGATTTTGTGGGTTTTTAATGAAACTACTACAGCTGGCTCTTGACTTCTCAGTACCTTCAAGAGGGACGATGTATTGCTACAGCACTTACTCCAAATTCTAATAGTTTTTGATGGAAAAAAAATCCCTTCCAGTAATACTAAATGTTAATGTAATGTCAGGATGATTTCACTTTGAAAACTAGGCGGCCTATGAGCGAATTTCGCAAGTGATACACGATGTACAGCGAGGTTGGTAATTTGTAGTAGAATAAAAGAAGAAACAGCTTATTTATTGCAATTATTTATTTGTCGACTGAAATATGAATGTAGTGAAACACTAATAATGTCTTACGAAACTATTACAAATGATTAAATGTTTTCCTAACAGAAACAAAAATATCCGAAAAGTTCTTTTTTCAAGAAAACAAACACATTTTAATAATATCTCTGTGATGCTGCTATCTAGCGGTTTGTGATCGCTCCTTATCGGCGCCAGTGAAGCCTAGCAGCTTTCCTCTGCACAATCACATACCCGCTACCTTGATTGTTAGTAATTTTGTCATTTTTCCTGTTGAATTTCGAAAAATTCCTTTCTTAATTAATGATGTTACCAAAGCGGAGAACTTAATCTTTAAAATGATACCTATTAGTTCGCTATGAAAGGAGAAAGATCCTCGTCACAAAGAAACGCCTTTTAGAAATAATATATATGACTTTGTCCTCAAACAGACATAAGCAGTGAGATCTGTTTCTATACAACATAGCGCAATATTATTGTCGGTGAATATAGACAAAAATAAACTGGGACGTTATAGCTAGTGCTGTGGGTAAGCAGGATACTATGCGCTTGCACTACCCGAACTGCCTTCTTGCCGGCTGTTGAGGAAATAGAGATTGGCAGACAGCGGGTGCCCGACGGCTATCTGAACACAATCGATAGCACAGTCGAGGTGCAGCTGCGTTCCGGTTGCCGAGTGGGGCGAAATGGGAGACGCAGATCTTGGCTCCTCCATAACACTCGGCTCTTCCGGAACACTCATTTTCACTTTACTATAAACGTATCATCTTTTTATTTCAGTTGATAGAAACGTAGTGACCATAGTTATGAAAAAGAGGCCTAATTTTTTTCGTTGTATAAAGCTTTGATTTTACGAGGTTGGAAGACTACTGCTAAATGTCAGAAGTGTCTTTCATTTCCGAAATTCGAAACACTTAAATTAAAATTGTTATTTAACGCCATTTTTTTGTAACTAATTGATTGAATGGCTGTGGAATATACATTTGAAAATGACTTTTAATGGGATTTTATATTTTCTTCCCTGACGTTTTTTTCTTTTTCGTGTATGTAGTGGATGAGCACAGTGGCATGTAGGAATATATTATCTGGAATTGTATTATTGGGTAGCATATACGAGGGTGAGTCAAATGAAAACCTTAAATATTTTTTTAAATATTATTTATTGTGCAGAAGCGGTACAAAGCTTTATCACTTTTCAACATAATCTCCCCCACGCTCAATGCAAGTCCTCCAGCGCTTAACAAATGCATAAATTCCTTTAGAAAAAAATTCTTTCGGCAGACATGCACCGCGTGGCGTACCTCTTCATCAGAACGGAACTTCTTTCCTCCCATTGCTTCTTTGAGTGGTCCAAACATACGGAAATCTCCTGGGGCAAGGTCTGGTGAGTATGGTGGATGAGGAAGACACTCAAAATGCAGGTCTGTGATTGTTGCAACTGTTGTACGGGCAGTGTGGGGCCTTGCATTGTCATGTTGCAAAAGGACACCTGATGACAGCAATCCACGTCGCTTTGATTTGATTGCAGGCCGAAGATGATTTTTTAGGAGATCTGTGCATGATGCACTGGTGACAGTGGTCCCTCTAGGCATGTAATGCTCCAAAATGACGCCTTTTTCGTCCCAAAAGAGAGTCAGCATAACCTTCCCTGCTGATGGTTCTGTTCGAAACTTCTTTGGTTTGGTGACGAGGAATGGTGCCATTCCTTGCTCGCTCTCTTCGTTTCCGGTTGGTGGAAGTGAACCCAGGTTTCGTCCCCAGTAACGATTCTTGCAAGGAAGTCATCACCTTCTCGTTCAAAGCGCCGAAGAAGTTCTTCACAAGCATCAAAACGTCGTTCTCTCATTTCAGGAGTCAGCTGCCGTGGCACCCATCTTGCAGGCACTTTTGAAACAGGAGCACATCATGCACAATGTGGTGTGCTGAACCATGACTAATCTTTAAACATGCTGCAATGTCATTCAGTGTCACTCGGCGGTTTTCCATCACTATGGCTTCAACTGCTGCAATATTCTGTGGAGACACAACTCGTTGTGCCTGACCTGGACGAGGAGCATCTTCCACTGAAGTCACACCATTTGCGAACTTCCTACTCCATTCGTAGACTTGCTGCTGTGCAAACATGCATCGCCGTACTGAACCTTCATTCTTCGATGAATTTCAATAGGTTTCACACCTTCACTACTCAAAAACCGAATAACAGAACGCTATTCTTCCCTGGTGCAAGTCTCAAGTGGGGCAGCCATATTTATACTGATACTGCGACGGTATTTGTGCATCTGCACTATGCTGCCACCTTCAGGCCATTCTGCGCGCTGCTTGTAGCACGCTTACCAACTTACAGGAGCCGGCCTCGGTAGCGTAGGGGCTAGAGTGCTAGAGTCGCCGGTTCGAGTCCGGCCGAGGGTGTTTAGTGTTGTGTCTGTGAATGTCTTGTCCGTGTTGTAGTGTCTTGTGTCAATACTTGATAGCAACAAATCACATTGAGCTGGCTGTATGGCCCAGTAGCCGAATGCCATTAAAAAAAAAAAAAAAAAAAAAAAAAAAAAAACTTACAGGATAACGGCGCGAAATTTCGATTTTTTATTACAAATTTAAGGTTTTCATTTAACTCACCCTCATACGTATAATACAACTGTTAAGATTTCATACAACCGTTTTTAAATTCTTATCAGCTAGCCAGATGGAGTCAGTATTAAGGTAGAAAAACAACGGCATCGGCAGTCTGAAAATCGTAATGACTTTTATGTAGGTAGATGCTTAAGTCCATGTCTATTGTAAACATAGCTACACAATTTCTAATAACAGCTATATTTGTTTGGATAGAGTGTTGACTATTCAATTTTCTTAACATTTTGTTGTTGATATTAGGAATGTACGAAAGAAGAAGAAAGGGGAGATCTTACTGAGATCACCTTCTTACTGCATTTTACTGACGCCCACTGATTAGCAGATAGGAAGGTAATCATTGGTAGTTTTTCAAGTTCAGCATTAAAATGAAAGCATTAATGAAATATTGTATTGCCAGCAGATGTATTGCAATATTTCACCAAGCACTTCACGCAGCACATGCCACCTGAGGGGAAAAAAGTAAATTTGGTTTGATCGGAATGAACGTAATTTCTTTGGTAGATAATTAATTCCAAATTGTTTTCACCGACGGTACTTATCTCAAATTTAGCTTAAATTATATTAATAACTAAAATAATGATTAAAATATTAAAAATATTGATGTTTAACAGGTAATTTCTTTCAGTATATTCGTTAATTCAAAAGATTTGCTTTGTAAGCATAAACAAGTTTTAAAATGTTGACTTGATCTCATACTGGAGCAAATGTGGAAATCATTCATCTGAGCGTCCAGAACCATAATCACGCGACAATTAACTTGGCTGCAACTGTTAAGGTCGATAAAAAGTACCTTACAAAATCGAGACACGAAAGGTTGTGCGGTAATTACTGTTCTTGCAATAACATGAGTTTAGGGTTCTGCGACTTGGTAATGTTCTGTCCTGATTTTCTTTATACTTGCGTTCTACTAAACTAGTCGTCTAATAATTTTCTAGCCAGTGTCACGATAATTTTTAAACCTTTTTAACTATCGTTGGCAACACCGCATGTCCTACAGGTTGCAGTAGATCCTCTCTGAGTGCAGTAGTGTCGCCAGTTGTTAAGTCCTCGGCCTCTGTTTACTCAATTAGAATTCATCGCACGGGAAACACCATCGTCATTAAAAAATTGTAACTTTTTTTACAAATTTTCTTTATGTTTTTTTATTCTGGAGGTGGTGGTGATGATTTACAAGGTTATCGGCAGTCTGACTCCAAGGTTTGTGGGCAAAGAACGTAACCATTTGTTGAGGAATCATTGAAAATTTAAATTTTGTTATCAGAACAAAGATTTGACCGCGATGTTACGAAGCGTGGTGGGTGAACGGTTAACGCTCTGGTCTCGCATTCAGGAGGACGCCAGTTCGAATTATAGTCCGACCACCCCAATTTGGGTTTTTCATGGTATCTCCAAATCACTCCCGGCGAATAACGGTATGGTTACTTCAAAAGGCCATGGCTGAATAGCTTTCCACTCTTAGCCACTAGTCCTTTGTTGAATAAAATGAACTCTTAGTCAAAGAGGCGTAAAGCCATAAGAAACGGACGATGTGAATTAAGTTTTATTAATTAATACAGTTATGTCCCGCAGCTTCTAATTTCTTTCCTTTGATTCAATTTATGATCATTAATTGGAGATTTAATTACCATAAACGAATTCGATCTACGGCTAAATTAATTGGACAGAATATCAGAACTTGTTAATAGTGACATTATATTAATACCAGAACACAATTTCTAAAGTTTGAAATTTTCCTCACACCTGAGTCTACTAATGAAATAGTCCCTAAACACTCGCAGCAACTTCCAACCTATTTATGTCTTAGTAAAAAAATTCTATACTCTTTTCAAATATTTACTTACCTCAACTTCCTTTATATGACACTCTCCATAAACTATTTCAGAGAGAGAGACTTCATTTTAGTCTGCGATCTTTTTTTTTGATTCAGTATTATTTCTTCTGACATTTGACATAAGTCTCTCGTAAATATCCTTTGTGGCCTTTGGGGGAGACAAATCACAACTCGTCTGGAAGTAACTTTTTTCTAAGAAATATACCTTGAAATGATGAAAATTTCTCTCTATGTTTAATAGATATACTGGAGCTTTCGTACTTTGTAGTTTCTAATGCCTTAAAACTGTGGATATGGCACTAGATTCACCAAAGTTTTTCAATTTATCTGTTGCATGTATCAGTAGAGTCTCGCATTTACCATTCACGTTGATGACATTCAAACCTCCCTTCAGTTTTGGGAGGGTCATAGATTCAAATTTCACTTTGAAAATATCGTTTTGGCACACATACCAACATAAAGCTTTCTGCAGATTTTCGATGATAGTATCAGGCGCTGATAACACCTGAGCTAAGTAAATAATTTTGCCTAGGACATTAGTAGTTATCATCCTTGACTTTTGTACCATGTTGAGATTCCTAAAACTGTGTATTCGCAGAAGTACTCTGATTTCATTTAAGATGTTCCTCCAATTATTTGTCGATATTTTAACACGTTTACCTTGAGCTGTATGCCTAGTGAAGTATGTCTGGTTACTTCATGGCCTAAATAATGTTTTTATAGTCCTATGAGTCCTTTACCAATATGAAGAAGTACAGACTTAACATTGACTCTGGTATTCGTTACTAGTTTAAAAGCTTTATCGTATTTGTAATTTTGTTCATGTCGTATGTCGCGTGGGTGTGATAGGCCGAGCGGAAACCTTTCAATTTCACACTTAATACGACAGACTGGAGAGAGGGAAGCTGTGGTTGTTCGCCTTGGGCACCTACCTACCCCTGTTAGAGAGTAGTCTGCAGGCATATTGCCAAGGAAGTAACTGAGTCTTAGCTACTGAGAAACTATAGAACGGCGTAATCTCACTGATTAGCATTAAACATTTACATAAATATTATCATACATCTTTATTTACGGAGAGGTGACTTATCTCTTAGGAATGACAACAACACATGTTAATAACTACTGGTTTATTATACTTGAAGACAGATCGGCGTACATGTTACACTATTGGCTACATTGATCAAAGGAATGATTTGTCACTAGAAATACTTTATGCTGATTGGTTAATACTCATTGATCTTCCATTGGTGAACTATTACTGACTTTGCGCTATATTTCATTGGTAGACTGATTACAGGGCAAGGCACATTAAACCCTATCGAAATGAGTGACTGTCGGCGAATGCATTAGAATCCTATCTAGCGGTGGACATACTGTTATGAAGACGAACACGCAAGCAGTGGATCAAGCAAGCCTTTAAGTACCTGTTAGGTGATGGCGTTGAACGGTACGTCCATGATCTTGGCTGTTGTCGAGTCCGAGGCGGATGTTGGACTCCCGAGTCCGTGGTGTAAGTTGGACTGCCTGGGGCCGTGTGCTCCCAGTTTACAGGAAAACTCATTAAGGATTCTGGTGGGGATAAAAGGTGATGTTAATTGGCTCACTAGGACTAAGTGGAGATGGTCAGGGCGGAGTTATAGTACGCGAGTAGTGGGGACTGCATAGTGTGGTGGTTTCCAGGCTGACATAAGCTTCGCAAAGCTATTCTATATGCGTGGGTTCCCTCTAGTAAGCACTCCCACACAGTCGGGAAACTGCTGCGGTGTATACAGGCTGCTGAAATTTCAGTGAGGCGCAGCCTGCGATAAGAAAGTAGCATAACGCAGTCGTAAGCCATGTACCGAGTTACAGGCGTGTGTAGCAGAGGCTTGGTACGTGCTCAACCTGAGACCTTCGTGCTTCGTTACAAAAGATAACATTGGCGCAGCGTGAGATCTGGCTCGCTGGTCCAACTGGATGTGAATCGGAACTACGATGAGTTTGAATAAAGGCTTCAAATCAATACCCTAGACCTTAGAATACGCGAACCCGCGACATCTCCCCGGCTGGCTAAGAGATTTGTGGCGATGAAAGAGACAGCAAATCTCTCCCTAGTGGTAATTACGATAAAATGCTTTAACAATTCCAAAAGAAGGGCAATGCCTAAGTGGTTTACAATTACTTGGGATATGACATACTTGTTCCACTGCGTTATGATATTAAGTAGCTTAATGGCTACTGGGTATTCAGGAGGATCATTCTTTCAAAAGTTTACACTAGTCACTCATTTCATCACAATAGAATCTCACTAAGTTGAGTTGAACTCTAAGAATTGGCTATTATTTCTTCTAAAGACAAGAAAAGATTCGGCTGAGCTAAATATTTCAGCTTCTGATATTAATGGAAACTCTGATAGCAAAGTTAAATGTAAATTGTGATTACTGGGATCCAGAATTACATTGTTTACATTCTGTGTGCCCATACTTGAGAAAAATTAGCTTTGGAGAATTATTAAAATGAAGTTAGGTTACTCAAAATAGTTATAGTTCAACTCAAGGGTTCTACTGTTGTGATTAAGTCTCAAAATCTTCTAAATCCTTGCTGATACTTGAGTTGGCTAAGCATCTCAATTCATTACTAATTTCAATAAATCACAAAGTATCACTGTATTGCTGGACATGTGTAGACATCTTGGTTGCATAAACAAAGCTGTTTTTCTGAACATGTGTAGATATGTGTACTCAAAATGTGAGAAATAAAAATAAAATACATGCAATGTGTTTAACAATTTCACATAAATTATAAAGTGTAGCATCTGGTTATATCAAAACAAAGAGTAGCTGTGAAAATAGATTCTGATTGGCTTTTGAGTCTGTCATTGCATCAGACCCAACTGGTTGATGGCTTCAGAAAGCTGAAGGCAGACCAGGATGGCTGGCAGTTTGCGCATGGCTGGTTTGGCCCAAATGGATACTCGAACACCAAGGAAAGCTGAAAAATTCAGCACACAGCAGTATCTACTCTTGGCAAACTTATACATATAATATTTATGTTTCAGTGCTACTTGATTTCTGTGCAATTAACTTGAGAGTACACTTGGATTATAATAGCTTTTACAACAATAATAAGAAATGAATTGAGTGCATGTCACTGGGTTTTCATCAAATAAATTTTTGTTCTCATTTACTTTACTTTAAATTATTGGAAATTGGCAATAATCAATTGACTGACTTCAATAAATCAATAAGTAATAGTGATTGGTATCAATGAATCAATAAGTAATAGTGATTGATAATCATTGGTTGCTACTGGCAAGTCAAAAGCAAAAATAAATCAATAGGGGTATTGAATCTTCCCTTTACAATGGAGTAATGAATGCAAAAATTGAATTGTAAGTCTATAAGTAAACAGAATAAATGCTTGCAATTGGCATAAGCAAATCAATGAACACAAGTTATAGTTAGGTATAACAAGTAAAATATTTCTTAGGATATAACACAGTTATCATTTGCATATTGGAATAAAATCAATACAAGAGTTAGTTAATCATATTAAATGGTACAAATTGCAATATATTTTACTAAATCACTTCTACGGTAATCAATAGAATGCTGGTTCTATATTGGCTAAGTATACACAGAATTGTATTCCCTTAAATATTAGATCAATTGTATCAGGACTGCTTGTATTATTTTTATTGGAATAATGTGTTTATCATATTGGTACCATGCTGGTTGGTAAACAATCATTAGATCAGTTTTCATTGGACTCATTAATGGTCATTCGATACAGGTAAACAATCAATCATACTTCCATTCCGACTTAAATGCAACAACTTGCGAGGACCAGGCTTTCCTGCAAAATCAGTTTCTTACTACAGTGTCGTGGGACACTAAAATTACTTGTGGCTGCCCAAAATTACAGCTTATAATGGGCTGTGGACCAGGACAAAATCCACGTTTCACCACCCTGTCTTAGCGACTTACCAAACATTATCCTCCCATGCTTAGGATAAACCGAGGGTTAGTATCGGTCGATTACAAATGCCCTCTCCGTGACTGCTGATTCAAGATACAGTCAGTCAGTGTAAGTCAGACAAAAACTCAGGTACTTAGGCCGTGCTTCTATTGGCTTCTATTCAAATCACTCCGATTCCAACAAATTCTCATACTAGGTAAAACTCTTGGGAATTACAAACTGATTGCTTTCAAAATTGAGGAGTAAGTGCTGGTACAGCTATGCTTACTTAGGTACCTCTGGGTAAATATTGTTTAATGAATGCAGTAATGTCACTGATACAAGGGAATATAATTGCTTATTAAAATTATAGCTAAGAAATAACATGATTAAGTTTATCTTAAAATAATGAGTGCCTTATTCTATAGAGTGTATGTTACATTAAGCAGGTGCTGCTATTGGTTGATATTAGTGTAATTTACTAACCAATCATGGGAATTGTACCGTCTGATTGGACAATTGTGCCATTGGGTATCTGAGGTTACGGTGAATAATTGGTTTTTCATTGAAGGTGTGCCATTGGTTATCTGATTTTACAGCAATTAATTGGTCTTCGTTGAAGGTGTGCCATTGGTGGGAGGGTAGATAAATAAACCGATTGGTAGTCAATAAATGGTTTCCATTGGTAGTTGAGATTAGTGAACGGTAATTGGTTTTTAATAAATGCCTGACATTGGCTGGTAGTACAAATTTGGTATTTTATTGGATAATGTGCCCTAACTATCTGAATTCCCATTGGTTGAGTGTCTGTATTGGCTATGTAGCTCGTTAATATCATTGGGTTGTCTCCCAGACACTGTGATTGGATTTGGTAAATACTATCATTTTATTGGTGTGTCATCTTTAACATAATGTTATTGGTAGGTTTCATTGGAATTATCTCCACTTATTGAGATTACTAAATTCTTAGGCATATGATTGGGTATTCATGTTGATTTATAGCTAGCTTGGGATGATGCATCAGTATTAATATTGGTGAATGTTTACACAAGTACAAAATAAATAAAACAATAAGTACAATAGGTAACGTTAAGTGTGAGGTAGCAAAATAATTAAGACATGTTATGATGTAGTGTTATGTCATTTCGCATTTATAAATATTATATTTTGGAATGCTATTGGTTTCTTCTGGATAAATAAAGATTTGCTTTGTTTAGTAACTATGGGATTAATAAACGACAGTAAGCTGGCTGCTGTATGTATGGCGCCTTTACAGACCACAATCAGCTGTTGTCAATTGAAGTTAAATGTTTTTGTCATTTGGAAACTCAATAGTCATAAGTATTTAAATTCTTCCTTCAATATAGTGGTTATCTAAAACATTATTATTATTATTCCTCAGTAAAAGAAATGAATGGGTATGTCATGATTAAGTCTGACTTATATTATAACAGCATTTGGTATCTTGATTTATATTAAAAACTCCTCACTTGTTAAAATAGCTTGAACTAGGAAGCAATTTGAATATTGTTAATAGTAAAGGTTATCTATCTCTTTATGACTGTTTTTGTCCCCTCAATTGATAGTTGTATACCTATTTAGTGGTGACCAGTATTGGCATTGTAAGTTTTAATCATCACACAATTATTAGCTACCTCTGGTTTAGTTTTAATTGCATCTTGGGACTATAAAGTGATCAGTGTTTACTTTTCATTGGATTAAATGGCTAGCTGGCATGTAAAACATTGTTTTAACTCACATTTGGCGAAAAGGATTCTGTATAGAATTTTACCTTGATAATGTTAAATGTTAAGGACTTCTCTGAATTCGACACACTTAAATCACTTAACATTCATAACAGCTTTTGTTACACTTATTATTAGATGACTAACGCACTGAGAACTGTTCATTTATGGTAATGTTGTTTACAGCTGCAAGATAGGTTACTAACCTCCGTGTGTTGTCTAGCTTTAGCAAACTGTTTACATCTGATGGGAAGGCACATTTGTTTACTTTTAACTGATAGGTTAGAATTCTTGGCACATTGGTAAGATAAAGGTTGGCGTTATTATTTAGTTAGTTCACTTGGCAAAATTATTACTGATCGATTTGGCACTATCAGACTGATAAATTGTAGTAATAATGACACTTGGCATTGTGTAACATTGCATTGAGCATTTTATATAATATATTAGTTCACTGATAAGTAGTTTAAATGGCATTTGCATTAAAATTGAACGATTATACCGGCACATAGTATAATTACATGAGGTTATGGATAACATATTGAAACACACTTCAAATACATTTGGATTGTTTTGGTGCACACATATACATTAAATGTTCAATAATAACCTTAAAACACAGGAAAGACTCAACGTATGATAAGAAATGCACTCACTTCTTGGTAAATTATGATATAAGGATTGTTTACATTTTTTTTTTTTTTTTTTTTTTTTTTTTTTTTAAACTTGTTGCGGGTGCGGCCATTTTTGAGCCTTGTTTGTTTGTTACTCGTTCTGGTGGCGCGTTAAGAACTACAGACATTTGAAAGTTTGCCCGCGTAAGGCTGTTTACTTTAGAAGACAGCTGATGCTTGGAAAAGCGTTTTTCTTATTACATGAATTTGACAGTGCGGCGTTTTACATGTGTATTGCTAATAATTTTGCGTTCCCCCTTTCGCAAAATGATTGATCGACGTGTATGCTTTTTATTGTTACGGCGTTATGTTAGTAGTTTTGCTAATTTCCTCTTGAATTATTTCATACCTCTTTAGTTAGCTTCTCATTGAGATTATCGGTGCGGTAATGTTTAACCAACGCTGCTTGTTACATAAGCAACTCGCGATTACGCGATTTTGGCACAGCAATTAGTTAAACTGGGGAATGGAACCCCTGTATAGATTAGTTAAACTTGGGAATGGGACCCGTGTAGAGACTAGTTATGCATTTTAGTTTATCCGGCGAAATTCAGATTCTCGACAATCCTATTTCTACTACATTAAGTAGCACGCGATTCGCGACTTTCCATAGAATTATCAGACAATCGGGAGTGGTACCCTGTTACCTTTATTAGAGATTTTGTTAGATTAATTCGAGGAGGATTAGCTCACGGAGATTATTTTTAATGTCACTCTTGGATTATACAATTTTAAGATTTTAGTGCCTTTTACTTTGTTGTACAAGATATGCCATCAGTTATTCAAGTTTTACGCCCGTTCTTCTAAACTGGAGGTTGATAGATTTTACATCGAGTTTTAGATATTTGCCGCTTTCTAAGTTAGTGAATGTTACATACATTAGATTTAATCACTTTAACAGAATGTGATACTGATTTATGGACAGAGAAAATGTTAAAGTATCGCGATATAAATTATGCTAGCGATTTTCCCCGGAAAAACACACGAACATCCTAATTTGGGATTTCTGATGCAGGAAAGTTATCTTCTCGACACATATACTGTTAATAACTGTTTTCACTTTTGCGGTGCGCTAGATGAATTGTCGGTACTCACATTTTACTACTGTTGAGACGATGTGACGCCTGTGAAACCCCCTGGAGGTTGAGTTGGCGGTACTGCTGCGGAAGCGTTGACAATCTGGCGGTGATGCTTGAGGCGTCGTCGGTCAGCTGGGCGGCCGTGACGTAGGGAACAGCTGGTGCGACCGGCTGGACCGTGATAAGAAGCTGGCGTGATAGCGTTGGCTGCTCGACTCCTGGCGGGCTCTGGCGGTGGCGATGCGTATTCTCTTGGCTGCGTCTCCTCTCGTAATTTTAAATTGAAACTTGTATACTTTAATTTTGATTGACAGCTGGTTTCTTGATGGCATTCTTGAAGAAGTTGATTTTAAAATACAGGTACTGCTTACTTGATATCCACTGCTGCTCTTAATCGGGGAAATTGATAATTATTTGGCGTAGGAGTTTTTGGTCAACCCCTGCCAATTTCTAGTGAGAATTAATTTCTCAAGCGCTAATTAACCCAATTACCCCACATCTTTGACACCAAATTATTACTGGGGTATGTCGCGTGGTAATGGCCCGAGCGAAGAATTACCTTCGACTTACCCCTGCGTGCACGTAAGTTCGTCCAGCCTCCTCGCCGTCAACTTCTGGTTCTTCCCGTTGGCGTCTGCAAGTACGGGCTGGAAAGCACTAAAATAATCACTCTAACTACTGACGTGAGGTATTGTTGTAAATAACTTCCGAAATGTTATGAACAGGCATTTATTCTTGAATTCTTCGGAGAGATAAGTGGATTGATACAGTTGAATGTACATCTTAATATGCATAGAAGTGAAATACTGTTTCCTTACTATAGCCGAATGGCTGACTAAAATGGTGGAGGGTTGGTACAAGCCTCGCCTCGTGAGCATACGAAGGGTGGAGCTTGGTGGTGTAATTTCTAAACACTGCCTAAATCATTGGCTTCATAAAAATTGGCAAGTTTACGGCATGATCTTCAAAATGAAACTGCGCAGAGGACGGGTACAGAACGCGTCACTCTACAGTCGCTTAAGGGTGGGGTGACTGTCTCCATTGGCCAGTTCACATCACGCGCTGTGGATGCAAAGTTTAATTGGCCAGTTGAAGGCGTCTTTCTAGAAGGTACCAGAACATTTCGAACCTTGGTTCTCACAGTCAAAACTGCTTGCCCTCTGTGGCCTTGCAAGAAGGGTTCAGATTCTGCCAACGCGCTCTCATGTTCCACGTCCGCCCAGGCTTGTAGCTCACCGACACTGGCTTACACTCACTAGAATATTAACTACGAAATTATTGAAATATGCTACATCATGTCGTCTTGTGAAGTGACATAAAACCTACATTATGTGGGTATGTCTTAAATCAACCATCGACCATATCACCAGCGAGCAACAACATGCTCCATGGTTTTTTTTTTTTTTTTTTTTTTTTTTTTTTTATATCCTGGTAGTTAATAGCCCAGCACCTAGTTTCTACTCTGGGCCCATATTTCCAATATATTACAAGAGGTACATAAGATAAAATTATAGTTTGCAGCTAATAGCTAAATATTGTTCAGGATGTAAAACAACGTTAATAACGCATAAACTTATCAAATTTCACAAAAAGTTGTTACATAATTAAATTAACAATGTGTAAGAATGTATATGATATGTGTTAGTGTTTTTTTGATATATACATATATACTGTAAATTAGTAATTTGAATAACATACATTCACACACAAATACTACTATATATAAGTAAACAAAGAAACTTTCATATACACAAATCACTTATTTCACTGTTGTCCCACTGTTTCTCTCTTTGTATATTTACGACACTTTTACACATTTACTCCCGGCACAGCCACTTCAGAGTAACTTACCTCCCTCAGGAGATGACTTCTGGAAGTAGAGGCGTCCTCCTTCGACCCATCGGGAGTTTCTTTATTCTGGAATTATCACTGCTCGGTCGCTGGTCGCTGTCGGTTGAAACGGTTTCTAAGTGCCAAGAACCTTTCTTTGGCTGCTTGTGAGGCCAGATTGCAAGCTTCATCAAGATAGTACCACAATTCCTGGTCACGCAATATGTCGAAAATTCGCCTGCCCTGTAATATTTGCTGATATGGGGTTCTTTGTTCCGCTGTTGAAATACACTCCCATACAACATGTTCCGGAGTGCCCTCGCTTCCGCAGTCACAGCTACCATTGTCCACTACTCCTCTTCTTTGCAATTCACTGTTGTAAGGGCCATGACCTGTTATGTAATGTACCAGCCCAGGCGATGGGAGTAGATGCGACATTTTGAGCCTTTCACAGACACTTGGAAACATATCATATGTCCTTCTTCCTGTTGTGCTATCATTCCACCTTTGCTGCCATTCTTCCAATAACAATTTGTTTACTTCTGCAGCTGTTGTTGCTGGTGCTCCCGTGATTTTCTCTACCTGTTCCGGATTCCCTTTCCTGAGCCAGTATAATGCTCCCCGCTTGCGAACTTCCAAGTCCAGAGGCCACACCCCCAGTGCCACGGTAAGGGCATCAGTTGCTGTTGTTTTGTAAGCACCACTCAGCCTGATTAGAATACTTCGCTGTGTCCTCCTCAAAAGTTTGCTGGGTTTTACTTTTCTGAGGTGTTTCGCCCAGACGCTGGCTGCATACCCTACAATTGAAGTTAATATTGTATTGTGGTATATTCGAATAACAAGCGGTGAAAGTTGGAAACGCCTTTGTCCCATACTGATTAATTTATTCATGACTGAGGTGGCTCTCCCACATGCTTCCTCCATATGGGCCATAAAATTTAGACTTTCGTCTAATTTCACACCAAGGTATCGACTGAAGGGACTTCTTCTTATTGTAACTCCGTCTATTTTAATGGTTGGATTGCTCTGTAATCTGCCTTTCAGTAACATATAACAGGTTTTTTGAGGTGCTAATCTTAGTTTGACTTGTCTGCACCATCGACTGAGTTCACGCAGAACCTTTGCGCTTTTAGCCTCAATTTCGGCTCTGGTTTTACCCTCTATAATTAAGAATAGGTCATCTGCAAATGCAACAAGTCCCAGGAGTTCCGGCATTCTTTGCAGCCTTGCCATTCCCGGTTCAAGCCCAATGTTCCAAAATATCGGACCAAAAATGGATCCCTGTGGGCAACCCTTTGTTAGTTTTTTATCAATGGATACTCCAGGACACCTAAGTTTAACATATCTGTTCTTACAGTAATCTTTAAAGGTGTTATACAAGTTCTTTGGACAATTAAGTTCCTTAAGCCGTGCAAAAAGTGCAGGCCACCATAGATTATCAAATGCCCCAGATATATCGACAAGGACCCCTATCACGTAATTCTGATTTGAGTTCTGTATCAGATTCATTGTCCGGTTGATTGCATCTTCTGTAGATCTCCCCGCTCTGAATCCAAATTGGTTTGGATTCATCCCTTCCTTCTCCCAATGTTCTTGTAACCTCTTGCACAGCACCTTTTCTTGTATTTTTCCCAGCACGTTTAGCAAGCAGATGGGTCGATATGATTTAGGTAATTTTGGATCCTTGTCATCTCCCTTCTTGATGATTAATATCTCACTCTGCTTCCAGATGTTTGGTACTCTTCCCTGATGCAGGCATGCATTATAGAGCTTACACAGAGTGGGGGCTACTGGCACTACCAGTTCTTGTACTACTTCAGCTGGAATACCATCCGGACCCGGAGCTTTATTCCTGGACAAGGCATTTATTGCTTGTACTACCTCCAAGATGCTAATATCAGGAGTGTCGGTGGTACTTTGCCTATGTTGGTCAATTTCCAGACGGAGCGCTCTGTGCTCCATCTCGTCATCTTCCATTTTATCATCTGGAAGGAGTTCCTGGAGTAACACTTCTGAAGTAGATTTCCAGCTCGTAGTCATGGTTCCATCTTGTTTCTGTACAGTAGACAGTGTAGTTGGGGGTTTTACCTTCCCTGCTGCAATTTTGTATGGGATACCCCAGGGGTCTGTACGCAAGTTTGTTTTCACAAATGTTTCCCAGCTTTTTTGTTTACTTAGTATTAACAGTTCTCGGAATTCACTCTTAATTTGTCTATATCTTTCCAGGAGCTGTCCTCTAACGTTGTAGATGAGGCAACGTTGGTAATCTTTTCTTGCTTTGTGCATCCTTTGTCGTAGTCTTTGCAGTCTATCAGTCCAAGGTCTGTCGACTGTGCCAATGGTTCTCTTAAGAGGAATAGATCTCCTCATTGATATTTGGAGTGCCCGAGTAAGGTCCTTTGCGGCTCGATCTACATCATTATCATCTAATAGGATTTCTTGTTGTGTAAAACTTTCCCTCAGCCTGTTCCAGTCTGCCTGTCGGATGTTGTAATGCACCTTGGAAGTCTGCGCCTCCGATGTGTCAAAATCGTTCCTCCCTCTGACCAATTCAAAAGTAATAACATTGTGATCACTGGTAGTTAAAAATTCTAAAACGTTCCAATTCCTCAATAAGTTCCCGCCTCGCAGATTGGTCAATGTTACATCAATATTTGACCTAGCTCCTGCTCGGTTGCTATATGTGTAGGGTTTATGTGGTAGATTTCTTACTTCTAGATTCAGTTCACTAATAGCTTCCACTAAAAGCTCGCCTCTCAAATTTGTCTCCCCGCTATGCCAGAGTTCGGATCTAGCATTGGCGTCAGCCATTATCACTATTGGTCTGTTGTCTAGGGCAGTGCACACTTCTCTTATCTTCCCAATGTATGGTTCAATGGGATCACTATATTGAAAATACATGTTGACGAGAATTACACTACCCCAGTCAGCAATGAGTTCACACATGTCGTATGTTCATCACAGAACTGCACTATCTTAGTTACAGTAACTGTCTGGATAGCACTACTATTGCTGTCAAAGGGTTTCTACCTGTTGAGATTATCTGTGACGATACCGGCATGTAAGGAATCTTCCCGAAGCATGAATGTGTCTCCTGAAGGCATATGACATCCCATTCATGTTCCTCTGACAGCTTCCTCACCTCCTGCAAAACCAACTTGCTTCTCCTGGCGTTTAGTTGTGCAATTCGTAGCTTACAAGACAATTTTGTGTTTTATGGATGTCTGGTGTGGATATTGCACTGTGGCCACGGGAGTTTTGAATCGAAAACTATACGCCCATGAGTTAATACGTACTGTTTATATATTTGATCGGGATCAAAGTTTCATTCCTTCTTCGAAGACTTTATGCACAAGAGAGAGAAGCTGAGAAGTCTCTGTAGGAAGATTGATAGATTTTAGATGTATACGATCAAATCGCTTCTAGCTGAGGGAAGGTTACATATTTACCGGCCGGATGCGCCATTCGAGTTAGATGCCTCAGCGCCACATTGAGATTCGGAGCCTCCTCCAGTCGACCGAGTTTTAAATTAATTTCAAAAATCACTGTATATGTTTTAGGGTTTATAGAACTGCGTCTGTCTTCTATGTTTCCAATCTTCAGCGGTTGTTCCTCCAATTTTGGACTCGCTACAGGTCGTGAGTAATGTTCAACCCAATTTGGTCTGTCTGTATTCCATCCCAGAACAATCCTTTTGACATAAAGGGTTCGGGGATGACTGGCGGAACTCGAAGAGATTTCGTTAATCTGTAATAAGTGGTCGTCCGTCTGCGTTTTCCAACATCTTGTTTCTTACGATTCTTCTCCATTTTTTCAGTTTCTCTCTGAAGCAGGCAGCCCTTTTTGCATTTCTTTTTTGTCTTGAAGGGGGGTTTCCTTTCGTTTTTGTAGTCTGCTTCCCAATTACATCCTCAACTATTTCCCTAATTACATTAGCCAGTTGAGAGTATATGTCGTTTCCCATATCTATTCCTTGTAGTAAACTATCCATAATCAGTCCTGTTTACAGCTCGTTGTAGGAGTAATTGGTAGGTAGGGACACTCTTGCCCTTCTTGTTGCAGCTTTTTCCCCGTCTGTTACACGGTATTCATATTGAAGGTTGAGAACTTTCTGCACTGATCCTTTGGTGGTTTTCTTCTCCACAGTGTGAACAAGAACTATTGTTCTTCTTACAATGCTTACTGACGTGTCCTAAATCCAAACATTTATTGCATTTTGGAACGACAACGTAGTCTTTCACTGCTATAGCAGAAAATTCTATGAAGACTTTCTTTTGCTGTAACAGAAGTTTCCTAACAGAAGGGACTCACCTCCACAACCTGATGAACTGTTACTCTTTCCCTAGGTCCAGTCTTAAATTTTGGTTTGAAAACCATCCATAAATTGTCCTTTCTCTATTTTATCCTCAAGGTTTTGCTGGTAGACAGCATCAGCAAGGTTGTCTACATGAATTGTTATTGGTATGTCATAAAAAATCATGAGTGGCCTTCGTTTTCTAGGGAGTTCGCATCGCATCTTATCAGCCAATTCCTTGTTATTTAGAATTTTTTTGCGAATCTTCAGGAGATTCTGTTTCCACTATAATAGCATTATTAGTTGTGCGAATTCTGTTGATTCTAATTTTATCCCTTCCTGGTTTTATGATTTTTGTAACTTGTTCAGCCACTTGCTTCGGGTTCTCCCCCCCTTTGGAAGTAATGAAAACCGCACTTTTTGTGGACTGAGTGATTTTGGGATTCACACCAGTCGATCCTCCAGATTTCGCCATTGCAGCATAGCTGGGGACTATTTTCTCCTCTATTTTGTTTGAGTTGCTCATTTTCTTTTTTGAGTGTTTCATTTTCCTTTCCTAGCTGAGACAACTGGCCCTCCAAGAAGGCGATGTTTATTGCCCAACAGGCTAGCTTATCTTTTATTTCTCTAACTCTAACTTCAGTGAGTTTTTGGCCACAAAAATCGTTTAGATGCTTGACTAGTTCCACATACTCGTTTCCAATTTTTTCACTACACTGGTTTAAAACCCTGTCAGAGTTTTCTATCTGGTGACCCCATGTTGGCGGCAGCAGAAAAGTTGTTTACTGTAGTGACTCACCGCAGCTGATCGCCGGCATCAGGTGTCCGGCGCGGCGTGTGCGCCGCGCGTAGCCGTTGACTCGGCAGAGCACCGCTGGCAGGTTGGAGGCGCCGACTCAGCTCGACGACAGCGCTCGCGGCGAGGAACTGTTCGCACGTCAGCCACGTACCAATCAATCGATTGTAACTCGATAAAAAACTCAACGTTTCGAAAAGCTTTACGTCCCTTCGCGCACAGGTCTTAGAATACTTTCTTAAACTATGTGTTTTATACTAAACACTTAAAGATTCGTTTTTCCATAAGTATCGCGATCAAAAGCGAGAGCGACCCGACTGGCGACACGACGCGGCGGCCATCTTAACTCAACTCCATGGTTTCCCAAATCACTCCAGGCAAATGCCGCGATGCTTCCTTCAAAAGGCCATGGCCGAATTCCTTCCCATTCCTTGCCCACCATCCTTTCCCGTCTCTAAAGACCTCGCTGTTGAGAGACATGAAGCAGTTTAAAAAAAAAAAAAAAACAGTGCAAGCAACTAGCAACGAAGGAAACGAAGATCGAATGGGAAGCGAGTGCACATTATAATGTTGTTCGGGTAATGAGTTTGGGTGATTCCAACATACATTTTAGGATTAAAATTTTATTCTTCTCCCTTTACCCACATTTCTCTAGTATATGGCTTTGTGAAGGGCCTGACTTTAGTCACAGAAGTGAATTGCGCAGGCAATAGATTCTACGCGTATCATTAGGCAATTTAGAATGTAGACAAACATCTTTACAGTGAATACGCTAATTTGAGACTTCCAACGCACTAAAACGACAGAGCTGAAATTTCTGTTTGAGATGTCATTTTATAGAGCTCATCATAGAGTTTTGAACCAGCACGACACAATTTTGATAAATATTCCAGAACTCGGATATCTTAGCTCGGTGAAGAAAATTCAAGGGGAGAGTGAGGGGAAGAAAAAATGGTGTGCAGGCCTAAAATGAATCAATTGATGTATTTAGGACCAACGACGAGAGAAAGAAATCTCACAGTCTATTCTATACCTGGTAGCAATGCAGGCTTTCTGTTCTCGATGCATCTCTTCACCCCCATCGCTTATACACTCTTGTTACTGTTGTCTGTAGATGGGAGTTTTTCACAATAAAAGGAGCTCATCAGTCAGTTTGATCAAAAAACAGTGTGTTGTTGTTAACTACAGTCGAAGACGCACGTAGTCTCTGACTGTAAAACCGTTCTGCGACAACTGACCTCTCCGCGAACAGTGGGGTGCAGAATACGCTAGTCCGCCGACTAAGCGCGGGTATAAAGGTTCAGCTGTGTACAGTGCTGCTGACGCGACAGCACTGAGACAAGCAAATAGTTGTAGCGTGGACACTGCGAGAGATAGTCTGTAAAGCTCAGCAAGCGGCTGTCAGCTTGCGGCTGACGCGGCGGGAACACCGTGTTCCTCACATCAAAGCGGGCGGACAAACAGGGAGGGCAAACACTTGCTCACAAACAGCGCGGGTCAACAGGGCTCTGCTAATAGCCGCCCGCGATCCTGATTGGAACGTCGCCCACCGGCAATTACTACGATTGGAACGAGCCACCGCGCACAAGTCCCAGTAGCGTCTGCTCTAATCTTTTGTCTGTCTCCGAAAGAGGGAGCTCACAGTTCTGTTTTCCTAACGTGAAAAACCCCTCGGACTCGTCTCTTTCACACAAGAACTCTAACGAAAGGTAGAACTTGGGAAAAGCTGAATCGAAACTTGTTTCAAGGAATAATGCTATCGAGCAGCTATGATCGACCTTACGGGATGAAGCTACTTGTACTTCGAGCTGCCAGTTCGATACAATGTCTACGAAGTGTCTGAATTCGAAAACATGGAGATATGCTAGACAAGTAATTTAAAAACTTTATGCTCGCACCATTTGTAGATTTGTCAAGCCAACTTCCATCCACTGACTGTAAACGTCCAGAAGTGTTTCTCTTGCGCATTTATAATGTGAGGAAGGTCTAAGTTTAGTTCAAGATTATTACAAATCTCAACTATACACTTGGTTATCCACTGCCACCTCACAATGGCCGAAACTTATAAAGCCACCGATTAAAAAGGCAAAAATCCCATTTTGAAAAACTTTAATCTTTACTTAGAATTGGAAATCAGTTGGTGATATTAAAGTTCTTGCAAAAAATTCTTCAAAATGTAGTTACATTTAAAAAAAAGGTAATCAGTAGATAAAAATTCTAAGATTTTACCGTATATATTGTGATACTTTTGCTATTTATATTTGGTATTTTTAGACATTACTTCTTTCTTAGTAATTTTTTCAGTACGACTTCACCATCTCCGTAAGAATCAGAAGGACGAGATGGAAAACACTATTTGTAATTCTACTCTTTCATATAATTAAGAGTTTTGAAATTGATTGTTTGATCCACCTCTAATTACTTCGACGAGGCGTATACTAAGCAAAAAAGAAGAAGAAGAAGAAGAAAAAAAGAAGCTGTTACGATCAACTTAGTGTCTGGTTGGAGCCACATTCAAAACAAAACATGATTTGAGTTAATTTGTTAAGAAAGCATTTAGCAACGTTTTAAGAATCAATCAGTTTGATTTATTATATTCTTTGGCAATACGACTCTGTAAATGTAAGTTTGAATTAAAATACTACATTATTTTGTACACCGATTATTTATTATTCAAGTTATATCTGTAGCATATTTGTGCGACTAAGATATAACATTTGGCATCTGCAGACTTCAAAGTATGTAGGTGTAAAAGACTAATGTGTTGCACATTCGTTAATCTTTCTCTCAACCAGTGCGTATTTTCATTGCGGAAATGATATACTACAACACATTTCTAAGAAAATGTAAAACTATTTTGTGTAAAAGATTTTATCAACCTTACACAAACACGAATTAGTTTACACGTAACAAAATATTTTCTTCTTCTGAAATTCAGTGTTTCAGTTCTCACATAGGTCTTTGAGTAACAAACAGTTAACGCCGAATTTAAAGACGAACCGTTGAGAGAAGCAGAGTATTCTAGAGGCGTGATAACCTCAGTACTGCAAACAAAGAGTCTTTGGTAAGTCCGGGGAGAGGCCCTATTAACCTATGGGTGAGTCGCTCGGATCAGCCATTAGTGCCGAAGCTCGCTTTTATTCTCCACTAACTACACCTCATTATCTTAATTCCGCGCACACTCATCCACAGAAGAGAGCATCTGATTCGGCGCCACCTACTCAAAGAGCTGCGCAGCGTTTAGGTAAATATCATAACAAATAGAAATTTGCTTGGCAACCTGTTCATATGCTTGTATCCTTACTTTGAAACTAAGCACAGTCATATGTAAATCAATCATTGTTCAGGAGGCAAAATTACAAACCTAGAGGGTGATATGAAGTCTTCACGGGTTCTCCGCCGTGTATATACACCATACGGTGGAGAACTCGTGAAGAATTCATATCATCGATACGCCGTGAAAGCCTTCGTTCTCACAAATCTAAAGGGTATTTCATTGATATGTTTCTGTTGATTAATAAGTTTCACTCAAATTTCAAACTCATCTCTACATGACCGATGTATAATCAACCCAAATTTGGCTTCTAATCTAACTGGACTTAAAATGTATCGTGACGAACATATTAAACACAACATTTCTGCCTATTGCTGACACCTACGGACAACACCGTGACATGAATCAACTTTGCAGAGTATTGGGTAATTACATTATTGTTTCCATATTTTACATATTATAGGACGGCCTATACGATTCGTCCTGTGCTCGTGATCGTCCCTTTAAGCCTCTCATCTCCAGTGTGCTGACACCTCAGCGCTCTGAGCTACACAAGCTGGCGATGTATGGAAGCTGTAGCCAAATCTATTGGCGGGTGGCCTCAAATACGCCGTTGCCAAACAGTGCGCGAAACAGTTGTATGCACCTATATACTTGTAGTAATAGTTTATACTGCGTTTTAAATAATTTATAATCACTATTTTGTGATAAAATACTGATGCATGTCATTTCGTTAAGAAATTTATGTTAATGCAGATGCATTTAATATAATTGGGGATTTCAAAAGATCTGTTATTTATTATTCTATTACCTGCGCAGAAAAAAAGACTTACTCTATAGACTAAGAAAACTTATTGAAATACTCTTCTCTTTAATTTGTTGCTGAAAGTCCACAAGCACGTGTTAAATTTTATTTTCAGTTCGTATATTCATAACTAAAATCAAAATTTTATTTTGTTATCCTCTGCACTGAAAAACGTTCATAATTAACGAAAAAGTTATTATTTTTTTATATATTTTTATATATTGAGTATAGATTTAAAATTGCAGTATATAAAACATTTATATGTAAAAAAAAAGCATGGCAATTGCAGTTTTCTGTTTATAAAAATCAACCATTATATAAGTAAACAAAAATGTTAAATCGTAATCATGAATATTATTAGAAAAACAAACTTTTAAGCAAAATTAATAATATCCCAGAGTAATTTAGTAACTTACTATCAACAATGAAACAAATTAAATATGAGTTAGGGGTTTCAAATAACATTAACACAACAAATGTATAGCTTATTAAACTATTAAGTACAAGATATTAAAGTTGCACAATAAGTGATTATAAGAGTATTGCATAATATGTTAAATGTTCTTTATTATCTTACTGGTCATCGTTCATCTCCATCAATGCCTTCTTCTTCTTCAACTTCTTCGCTGCTCTCGTCTTCTGTCTTTGAAGTTGATTATAAGAGGCTCGATTACATTATCTCGGACCATTTCCTTCTCGAAATCATTCTGTTTGCACAGTTTTTCGGTATGGTAAACACATTTCTGCCACTGTTAGACGGTGACGTTTTCCAAGGTTTTATGCAGCAAACGTTCGACATCGGCGATTTTATAAGTGTTGTTTTTCTCCTCCACTTCTCTTTTGAGCTCCTTCGGATTGTACTGGCAATGATAAGGGGGTAAGTGGACTACTTCATGTCCTCTTTCATCCAACTCATTTACCGTACTTCTTTATTCATGCGGACCTTCTCCAGCATCTCCTCTCGTCTCCGTAGGCAAATAGGAAATTTTATTTTCTTTAGCCAAGCAGCTACATCAGCTTTCGGTGTTTTGGATGTTGGAGCTCGGTTTATCACTGCCGAATGATATTTGGCGTTGTCCAAGACGATGATAGAACCTTTCTCCAAACTTGTTGAGAAACCAGTCTTTAAACGCCGTTGAATTCGTTTCTGAATGATAATCTTCAGATCTGTTGGTTTTACTGCATCTGTAGACCAACTTGCTTTCCCGGAGAAAGCTAGTCTTTGCTGACCCCACATGCAAAACAATCAGACTTGCCTGTTTGTTTCCCGCACTGTAATAAATATACCTACTTGTATATTATATAAAGTTGTAGGAAGTTTCATGTATTAAAAGTATGATTAATATTTCAAACATTTCTTGTACAATTTAACAGCTGTGTCTAAAAATGTTACATGATAGCGAACGGGTAACCCCTGAAAATGGCGGGTATAAACCCCGGACATTTTTCTATGTTTTTAATCTCACGATATTGTTCTAATTAATTACAATTCTTTTGTCAATTTGCCTATCTACGAAAAGTAATTAAAATGGCGTTTCTTTTGTTACAGGAAGACTTCAAATATAACGAAATTTAAGGAAAGAATTGCTAATGGAGGAAAATGGTATGAAAATAAAAAGAAATAAGTAGTTAAATACGTGATGGAAGGCAAGTTGTCAGTAAGAAAAGCGGGCGACAAACATGATGATTTTGATTGTTTAGCTCTTCGGTTTTGTACATTAAAATAAACAGAATATGCGAAACAAACGTGGTAATAATCTTAAACAGAATAGTTTGTATGGGAATTTTCAATATCATTTCGCTTCGTAGCCGGTACTCATGGCTTTTTACAAATATCGAATACACTGATTTTCAGAGATCAAAACAAGAACGTTATGATATTTACATTGATTTTAGAATCAAAAAGGGAGATTCGGTTTTCCATGCGTGATTTAAACTATTTTCCTGTGATTCTATATATACCATATCATAACTTTTTTTTTTTGCTACTAATTCATGGTTAAATCAGTCAAATACTTTTTGACTGATCGCAAACAGATCCTCAGTTGCGTTATGTAAGAAAGAATTTTAGCTTTGTCTGTGGATGACCCTTTCTCTAATGCATCTGCTTTCTGTTCACAGTTCAAGATAGCATAACCGTAGACGCACATAGCGCTGACATTAGAACTGAAAGTATCAAAGGTCAGGAATAATTGAAATTCCTTACTACAGACTGAAAAGGGCTGGTGAGTTTGGAATGCGAGGTTTTCCGTTTTTCAATTAGAGCGCATTCCACGCGTCAGGTAAGCAGGAAATACCTGTCGATCACTGTGGCAGATTGAACACCTCGCGAAACCAGCGAAAACTTCTTTCTCTAACAGTCGCAGAAGGAAAGCACCTACAATTCACATCTATAGTTCGTTCTCAACATAATTAACGAATTGTAGTAAGGAGAGATGAGATGGAATCAATGTTGCCACCTTAGCGATTTTGTCGCTAGATTTGCGGGATTTTGAAGCTCGAAAGCGATATTCTTAAATATGTTATCGCTAAAAAATATTTGGTGATTTTTAGTGATATTCAATCTTGCACAGTTTCGAAAAACTTGGTTGGAATTGGGGTACGTAATGCCTCTGTCATGACTCGGATAAATCATGGCGTACATAACATATTGAAAACGGAATATGGCTTACCCAGTTCAAGAATGCTGCTGGAATAAATATCTTTCTGGAGTTATTCGATTTAGCCATATCCTATCACCTTCTCCCTCGAATGCCGCAGTAGTAAGGATTTTAAGTACAATGAACATTCTTAAAAATGATAAGAGAAATAGTAGGTCTATAGCTGTAAATACTCTTGATAGCATTCTTTTTATAAGGAATCAGTTAAAATTATGGGAAAAAAACCTGCTACAGTTACGAGCTTCTGGCTTATGTGATCGCTACAATTGGTGAAGGTGCTGGATACTCTTTTAAATCTAAGACCTTCAACATTTGTAAATTCAGCAACTCCAACGATAGACCAATATGATGGAGAAGAAATATCGAGTGAAGAAATTTGATGTTTTTTAGTACAATGCTATTTTTAATTTAATTAAAATACTAATTATTAAATTATTTTTATATTACTTACCTTACCATTTTCATTTAGCGATTTCTAGCGAATCTTTTAGTTCTAAATATCCCGCAGTCTAAGTGAGTTTTGAGACCAGGTCTAGCGAATTTTCTTTTCGTAAGGTGGCCAACACTGGATGGAATACACCAATTGGAAACAATGGTTTCTTATTATTGCTTCCCACAGAAATTTATTAATCAACAAGGGAATAAATCTGGAAAGGAAGAGTTTAAAAATTTAGTGGATTTAGAGAACAGCAATCTTATCACATAACAACCTCACAGCGGTTCAAATCTGGAGACGCAGATCGAACTATCTTCCAAATTGAAAATTTTTGTTGGTTGGCAGATAGGCAAAGGAAAGTTTAGACAACTTATTGTAAATTACTAGGACACTATTTGAAGAACGCCGTTTGTTATTAGAGCCGCCTGAAGATGACACGAAAGCAACGGAAGTCATCATCTTAAAACAGATAAAGCGTATCCAAGTTGTACTCAATTATATACTGAATGGCGGAGCAGTTGAATACGAATATTTTGTGTAAGCGTGTGAATTACAAGACGAGCGAAATTCTGTCTAAGACGTCCCACTGCTTTGTACTGCCATACCTCTGCTAATAGACAGTTATATAATCATTATAATTCCGCGTCTTCGTAGTTACCTTGTGGCAGGATTTGTATTGGCTGGGCAATCCGCCCCTGTCATAGCCACCTTAACTTAACCGGTAGTCCTACCGGATACACGAGAACGTGGAATCCAACCATGGAAGAGTTCTGGCGTAATTAAAATTATACAACAAGCTGTGCCAGAGGCGAAGGTCGGGTTAAGGGCCTATGGAAATCCCCGTTGAGAAAGGGATTCGAACCGGAGACGTTGCGATCACCAGTCAGACACCTAAACCACTGACCCACCAGACGGCTCCAAAAGACATTTAAGATAAGCATGGTATGTATTGACTAACCGACTGTAACCAACTATAATCTCGTGATGTATTCGCCAAGTAACTACTAATGTGGTATTGTTATCCATTTAATAACTGACTACCAGCTGTATTTTTTTTTTGCTGTCATCAGTCTTTCGACTGGTTTGATGCAATCCTCCATCCTGTGCTAACCTCTTCATTTCTACATACCCATTACATCCCACGTCCTCAATTATCTGCTTCATATATTCTAATCTCCGTCTTTCTCTACAGTTCTTGCCTTCGACTGTTCCCTCCACTAACAAATTAACAAATCCAACATGTCTCAAAATATGACCTACCAGCCTGTCTCTTCTTTCTGTAAGCTTTTTCCACAAACTTCTTTTCTCACCCATCATTTCCGAAACTCGTTCATTTCTTACTTTGCCTGTCCACTTAATTTTCAGAATTCTTCTGTAGCACCACATTTCAAATGCTTCAATTTTCCTTCTTTCCAGTATTCCTAAAGTCCATGTTTCGTTAACATAAAGTGCTGTGCTCCACACATAGAGTTTTTTCTAATTCCTAGATCAATATTTGAAACTAAAAGATTTCTCTTTTTCATGAAGGCGCTTTTTGCTAGTGCTATTCTGCTTTTAATATCATTCCTGCTTCGGCCATCGGTTGTAATTTTACTTGCCAAGTAACAGAATTCACTTATTTCTCCTATTGCATCCGATCCTATTTTTATATTTAATCTACTAGTATTGGTATCATTTCTGCTACATTTCATCACGTTTGTCTGGCTTTCATTTATATTCAGTCCAAAATCTTCCTTCAGAATTTTGTTCATGCCATTCAATAACTTCTCAATATCCTCAGCCCTCTCTGCTAACAAGACAATGTCATCAGCAAATCGTAGCATACTGATTTTTTCTCCCTGAAAACTAATGCCACATGGAAATTTTTCTTTGACTTTCTTCATTGCTTCTTCTACATACAAGTTGAATATTAACGGGAATAGACTACAACCTTGTCTCACACCCTTTTTAACTGATGCATGTCTCTCGTGATTATCTACTTTTATTAACGATATATCGATATAAAGAATTAACATTATATAACAGTTACAAATGTAAATATTATTTGGAATTACATGCCAATTCCTTAAATAGAATTTAATTACTTAAAACGGTTGCGCTAGAAAGTAGGTATTCCCGCAGTATGGACGAAATCTGTGGAGACAGACCACGGGGTGATTGCACGTAACAGTAGTGGAACCTAGAATCAAAGATAAACAAAAGAGCGTAACAGGGCCTAATTTAGTAATTAGATACTATGCTAAACAGATATATGATCAACAAAAAACTCTCGCTTGAGGACCTTAATTGTAAGCATGTGTGTATTTCACCAATTCATCTTGGGTACACCAGAACTTCCACGATCAGAGTTTCTTTCCCTTGAAAACATTCAGTGAACAGTCTGTCACCGTACGGAAGCAGACAATCAGGCAACTGAGAGCAAATGTCTGGGATGTTATCGACAGTTACATTTCTCCCCTGAAGTTTCAAAAGTGTCAATAGCAGTGACGGCTCGTCGGTAGGCACTGTGGAACTGCAGCACCCGCTATATTTCCATACAAAATTATCGATACTAACCAGTAAAAAGAGTTTTCCCCCAATTCGCTATTTGAAATGCAGGTATATAATTAATCATTAAACTTAATACCAGAAATCCCTTCCATGCTATCAAATAATAATAAAAACAACAAAAAATGTACAAAAATATTTCAGTGGATCTTTCCTAATGGAAGTGCCAGCGACAAAGCATTTTACCAACGTGCGCATGCACACATTTCTGACTCCGAAACTTGAGCATGTGAACGACGGCAAAATTCCGCGTTTTGCTGACACTGTAGATATTACAGTTCCGTACAACAATTATTGTTTTAGTTTTGTTATTCCGGAACGAGGGGGTGATTACTGGCATTATGTTTACAATTAGAGATAAATTCCGAAGTAAGACAGCTAAATATTAGATTTAATAACAATGTCGTTTTCGCAATTTTATTTTGCACAACGCGATTGAACCTATTGTGTGTTCCTGTGATATATTGTTTAGTAATTTATCCTTTCGAGATCATAACATGTCACTAATTGCATTTTATTCTGTTAAAACTGTAATTACTAACGACTATGTCCACGGTTATTCAGTTTGAGGAGGTGTACATCCAGAAGTATGCCAATGGGAATTTTTACATACAAGATGAATTCTGTCGGCTGTACACTGGAAATGTATGAAGTGCCTAGAATGTTATCGACTTGGAACCATACGGTTTTGTTCAAAAATTTAAGTCACAATTAAGTTTTCAGAATTTTATGTTAACCAAACAATTTATTTTCTTCCATTAAATTCAAAATCTCAACGAATCTCCAAATGTTTTATTCACATTTCGATCATTGCATCACCAAATCGGTTTTGATTGTTTTGTAGATCCAAAATTTTTTTATTGAGCAACCGTACATTCATCATAAACGATCAATTTGCAATGCTGCAGAACTTTGGCCAACGCACAATTCTTCCAAACGTTGCATTCTATCGTTTCATTTACAGTATTTGCGTTTTCTACGGCAACTTGAATGCTGAAATAGCTGTTTGACTGTCTTCCAACAACGTAACTTCAATTCCTGATGAAGCAAGTGCAATTTAATTCTGCGAGCGAATTGTTATCAAAATCAATAAGATCGAAAAAGTTTAACCAGTTCCACCGGGAGTGTCCAAGAATAAAATCCCTCTAGTACCATCGTTTACAACTTACAAGGGTATATTTTTCCTGCCGATTCAACGCATGATCTGTCCATAGAAAAAAGCACTTTCAGTTTTTCGCGAATTTTCCAAATTTTTGGACTAATTTTCAAATTTTTCTTTCTCTGAAAACCTTATTCGGACTATTATGAACATTAAAAATATAAATAAAAAAAAAAATTAGCCAAATCGATTCAGCCGTTCTCAAGTGACACGGTTATAAACGAACAGCATTTAATTTTTATTTAGGGTCTACATAGATGTAATTTTAACCGTCCGGTCACCCTGATTTCGGTTTTGTATGGTTTTACGAAATCACTTTAGGCAAATGCCGGGATGGTTACTATTAAAGACCGACACCAAATTCCTTTCCGTACCTTGCCCCAGATCTTTCCCGTCTCTAATATCATCGAAGTCGACGAGGCGTAAAGCCAGAAAGAAATTTAAAATTTTAACTTCAATAAAACAGCTGAACCCCGTAGGTTTAGCTATACTTCGGAATAAAAATTAAAAGGTATACACTTATATCCACATACATCTGTTCATATACATTAGATTTAAATGATTACCAAGGTGCCGGTTGATTTTTTATATCTCTTTTTATATTTTATACAAATTTTGTTAATTTGTGCATCCTTGCAATCAAAAGAAATAAATTCTGTGAGGCCATTTGGCCCCAAATATTATAATAATAGCCCAGCGTTATTGTTAAAATATTATTTTTGATTTAACAGTAACTTTAATAGTTAGGATTATTCAAAGCAGCATCCTCACGAATCTTATTCACTAGCCACTGTTCAGTAGTCAATTGACGTTCAGAAGAGACAACACGTATATATGATCAATTGGAGGTAGTTTCGTTGCAGTTTGTTTCTCAAATCTTCTAGCTTTTTGAAAATGTATTTCATGTAACTCTGTTAATGAAAAAGCTGGCTTAGGTGATCGTAGTTGCGATATAATTCAGAGCTCTAACACCGATAGATAGTTTAAGTTATAGTGTTCAATGTACAACCCTGTTTGTTGAGGGTACTATGAAACTGTTCCAACATTAGTACATCGAATTGTTATGTTACTGAATATGAACAAAAAAACTGCTATTAAATCATAAGAAATTTCTTATCGATTGCAGGAATATTATTATAAGTTTTCCCAGTATAATTTTTTTTTTTTTTTTTAACGATTTCATTCCTCCCAGCAGAAGGCTGGGAGGCGGGCTGCTGGAGAGTCGTAGGGGACTCTTTTCAGCCAATCTACTACTACGGGGAGGGGAAGGGGGATGGAAGGTCGGCCGTGGCCTTGTAGGGAACCATCCCAGCATTCGCCTAAGTGTCTGAGGGAAACCACGGAAAACCTCAGACAGGATGGCCGAACCGAGTTTAACCCCGATCCTCCCGAATGATAGGTAGGAGGCCATTATTGGCCTCCTCCCATCTCGGTGTCCCAGTATAAGAAGCAGGGGACTAATTTACATAAATTATTGTCTACTTCTACTGCGTGAAGAAAATTCGTTTTCGTTGATAGCGATTCACGCAAAAACAATTGAATGCGTTGTAAGCAGTCCAGGGTCCGAGTTGTGAATCCACTGAATTTCTTACAATATTTGCAACATTCTTTACCATGCGATGACTACAAATCAGTTTTTTCTTTCTTTTTTTCATGTTTGCTTATGGCTTTACCCCTCGTCGACGTCAAGGTCATTAGAAGCGGGAAAGGACTGGAGGCGAGGAACGGAAAGAATTTGGTTATGATCTCTTGAAGGAACGATCCTGACATTCACCTAGAGTGATTTGGGGAACGATGGAAAACACAAGCCTTGTTCCATCTCGTTTGGGATGTTATTTCAGAGGATGATAGTTCTTGACGGCAAAAAGGAAGTAAATCGATTGACAAAAACAGGAAAATTTCAAGATAGATGTAAGAAATTAACACTTTCGTTAGTACACTACTGTTTTTGAAAATGAGAATGAAACAAGTGAACACGATGAAGTTTATTCCACCGTTTATGGACATTGCATAAATAATTGGAATTACAGAAATTTAGATTCACTGTGACCTTGACAATTCAGTTCAATGTGAAGCCGCCACGTGCTGCAATCAGAACCTTTAGCCGTCGTGGCATGGTGTCAAACAGAGCGTGGATATGCTGCTGGGAAACACACTGCCATGCGGTTTGTAGCCGCGTCCACAAAGCATTGACAGTGATCAAGTTGTCGACCGATCATATCCCAGACATGTTAGTTGGGTGAACGTTCAGGCCAGGGAAGCAGTGGTACTCGTCGTTCTTCGAAGACTTGCATATTGTCAGGGCATTATGTTGCTGAAATGTGGCCATATGGAGCTGTCTGCAGGATGGGAAGTGCCACGGAAACTAAAACCTCACTGATATAGCGGTCGCTGTTCAGATTTCTCTGAAGCGAGATAGCATGTTATAGTGAATGGTGCTGAAAACCAACACACTTTGCGGTTGTCCGCTATACCACTCAAAAATGCAATCTGCCCGATTGCTTTCATCACGGTATAATATAACACGTTCGCGACAATAACTTTAGGACAAGTAAAGGCTGGAGTAGTCCGAAAACACTAAATTTTACTACTTATCACGCCCGTGACAGCGTTCACGTGTCCATTGTAGTTTCAGGAGTTGGTGAATTCTGGTGCTCCAACGTCGAGCCAACATGTGGACGAAGTTGTTTTGATGGATACGGTCTTGCCAACAAGATGGCGGTCATCCCGCGCTGTGGTCACATTGTGTGGTCCACTGCCAGTTCGTCTCTGTGTACGACCATCTTTCATTCACTGGTTCCTCATACGCGACACTCTTGTAGCACTGTGCCCTGTATGATGAGTAATGTCACGGTGTGACAAACGCGTGTTCCGAAGAGCAATCATGCATCTACGTTCAAACTCACACGTAATGATAAAATTGCGACCTTTAACGTCGACAAGGCATACCTTGACCTCCTTGTATTTTTTCACTTCGTTTGCCGACTTTGCACTAGTAATGTGCCGGATTTTTAAAAATGTATCTGCATAGCGTGAAGTTCATAACAAATCTATTTCGTCTTTCTTCATATTGAATTTATTTCATGGGCTATCCAAAGATTTTAACAGAGCATTACTCTTTCACCTCCTATTAAACAGTTTCGTTTTTTATATCAGCTTTTCTCAACCATTTTCAGCTCGAAAACTAGTAAACTGTCAAAAATAAGACTGCTTACCACCGATTTATGTGGACATAATAAATTATTAACATATCGGGTATGTTGTATTGTACTGTACTGTAACATCACAACATAATGAATCTAAAAGCATATTTTGAGTCCCTACTGAAACACAGTTAAGAAACCGGAAGTGAACTAAAAAAATTAATCATAAATTGAGCAGACTCTAAATATTTAGTAATCAAATGAATGTTACTGTAGGCTGGATACTCTTGATCAGTGGTAGCCGAGCAAAGTAAAAAATAAAATAAAAAAATAAAAACTTTCTTGAAAAAAATACTTAAATATTTTTATGAAGGAAAAAACTAAAAAATGAAACATACGTATTTAATGAAATTTTAAAAATATAATTATTTTAATACAATTTCTGACTTTGTTTGGTAGAACTAAGTGCGTCAATGCGATCAGATTAATGATGGCTACAAGCAAAAAATTCTCCTAACGAACATCAGTGATTCGTATCGTCTGTCCATCCTCACTAGATCAAGCGGAGAGTAGATTTAAAATCATCTTAACTTAGTGTTGTAGGGTTTGATATCGCCGTTAAAAGTTAAAGCTGACCTATATACTGATTCAGCTCCACGGGCCGCAAGAGACGGGTTGGCCATCCTTGCTCTAGACCAGGGGTGGCCAACCCGCGGCCCGCGGGCCGCATGCGGCCTGCCTTGAACATTTTTCTGGCCCGCGAGATTCATCACGCTTTTACAAAATATTTTTTATATTTAATTTTTAGTGTTATATATTTCTTTACAATGTGCGTTTAGTATCATTATTACTATATTATCTATGTTTACATGTAAGTATAATAATAAACACAATAACAACTCATGTTCCACCTCAAAAAAAGTCTGTAGTGGGGACATATTATTTTATATGCGGCCCGCGGTGTTATGAAGCACTTCCAAAGTGGCCCGCGAGATCATTTGGGTTGGCCACCCCTGCTCTAGACCCTACACCTTTTATTTTTATTTACTGCACCCTCTTAAGTTATCAGCCCAACCACATACTTACAACACCTTCAGAAAACGGTCATTTACTTAATCTGTTTGATGCCAACCGGAAATGAATAGGCAACAATTAATAGGAACAATGCCGTCCTAGCTTAATCCTGGAAATGCCACATTTTTATTTGGTCATTGATATATTTGTTGCTTTTGAAAAGTTGGGCTTATAGTTTATACTCGCATATAGCATACCTGAACCACCTTTGCGGACTACTAGTGGTCCGTGGACTATATGTTTAGAAACACTGTTTTAGATGATTTTATAAATTTGTAGTAGATGCAGTTCGCTTTGGAACCCCGCAAACATATTTTTCTTTGTCAGGTTTTACTGCTCGGCTAAGTCGAAGTAATTGGAGCCAGGCAGGAGAGGATAGGAAGACAAGGAATGGGCAGGAATTTGGCCATGGACTTTTGAAGGAACCATCTCGCATTCGCCTAATGTCATTACGAGGAACCATGGGAACCTGAAATTTTGACGGACGGACAGAGATTTGAACCCACGTATTCCAGAATGGAAGGTCTGAACGGTCCTGGCTACCAGGCTCAGAGAAACACTTTTTACTCTTTTTAATAGCACAACGCGCAAAATCAACCTGAAAGTGCAAAATAGTAATGACGTATGGGAGATATTCAATGGAATTTTGTAGTGTGAGTTCTGTCCGGAAGGCTTTCGTCCTCCATCAAACTTGGCGACGTTATTGGCAAACCGAGAAACTCTATATCTAATCTAAATATGGCGAACACCTCTGCTTAAAAACGAATATCACTGCGTCGCGAGAGTTCGTATTTTTTTTTAAAAAAATTATTTTTTCCGATATAGATCGGGGCAGCAACTTGGTACAGAACTCAGACTGGTGATTATTGCGGCGTAGCTTTGAATTTTTATCAAAGATAATAGAAAACCTCGTTTAGAACCCATAAAAATGCAGTAAGCTTAGTAGTAGTTTTCCTCAGGTTATAGTCGCAGTGCATTGTAGAATGTACCACCAGCATGGTGATACGAGGCGTATTTTTGAAGTAAGTACCGTTTTGTCACACCGTGGCTGCAGCACTACGGTCGGCGTTCCGCGCATGCGCACTGGGTACCTGCATCTCCCTATTCACTGACGCCATTACAGTCTAATTCTTCCTTGTTTACGTTGTTCACTGAGTGTTTAAGATGTCTCCGTTAATCGTGAGTCCCGCCGACTGTGAAGTACGGGCTGTTATAAGATTTCTTTGTGCTAAAGGCCTAAAATCGATCGATATTCATCGTGAGATCTGTGCAGTTTACGGACAAAACATTATGAGTGATGGAATGGTGAGAAAGTGGGTGAGAGCATTTAAAGATGGCCGCACAAATGTGCATGATGAACAACGGAGTGGGCGTCCTTCGGTCGTTAATGAAAGTTTGGTGCAGAAAGTGGACAATAAGGTGAGAGAAAACAGACGATTTACGATTTCCTCCTTGTGTGATGACTTTCCTAATGTTTCTCGTAGTGTTTTGTATGGCATTGTGACCGAGCACCGAAAATTGTGCTCACGTTGGGTACCGAAAATGTTAACGGATGTGCACAAAACCAAACGTTTAGGCAGTGCATTGACTTTCCTTGAGCGGTACCAAAACGATGGTGATGATTTCTTAAGCCAAATTGTTACGGGCGATGAGATATGGGTGGCCTACGTCACACCTGAATCAAAGCAACAGTCCATGGAATGGCGGCATTCAGATTCACCCAAAAAAGTGAAGTTCAAGCAAACGATTTCTGCCCGGAAAATCATGTGCACAGTTTTTTTGGGACAGAAAAGGAGTATTGCTTGTGGAATTTCTGCCTCGTAATGAGACAATCAATGCAGCAGCTTATTGTGAGACATTGAACAATCTGCGCCGTTCAATCCAGAACAAAAGACGTGGTAAGTTGAGCAAGGGCATCGTTTTGCTGCATAACAATTTCCGTCCACATGAGGCTAATCAGGCCAAATATCTCATCACATCTTTTCGATGGGAAACTTTAGATCATCCTCCGTACAGCCCTGATCTGGCGCCCAGTGCCTATCATCTGTTCCTGCACTTGAAGAAACACCTGGGCGGTCAGCGTCTTGAAGACGATAACGAAGTCAAAACAGTTGTGATGCAGTGGTTAATAAGTCAGGTGGCAGACTTCTGTGAGGAGGGTTCTCAAAAACTGGTATTACATTATGACAAGTGCCTCAATATTGAAGGGAATCATGTAGAAAAGTAGAGTAAGGTACAGGCTTTCATCTAAAAATAAAATTATTGAGATATATTTTCACGTCTTTTTTTAATTTCAAAACGGTATTTACTTAAAAAACATGCCTAGTATATACTAGGAGGCAAGATGCGCGAATGTTACAAGCTATACAGGGTGTCCACATGAAACCACCCTCATTTCAAAGAACAATGTAAAAAAAAGCTATAAAACATAGAACCATGCGGTCTGCACCATCCTGTATACCAACTCAAAAAGTTTCATAAAAAAAAAAAAAAAAAAAACGTATCAAAAATGAGATAATTTCTGTTATTTTGTAACGGACAATTCGCCGTTTTTACACTTATACATTCTGAGTGTTGCTAATATAGCTTGTGTAACTTACGCAGAAAAAAACAGCAATCGGGAATAAAAACATAGAAATGTAACCGTCTGAAATGCGCCACTTGACTTCTGATAAAGTCGAAGCAACCAACAAAATTCTACATTCAAATGGAGATTTATCATTTATCTCATGGATAACATTACAATTTAAGGGTTTGGGGGAGACCCCTTTTCCAATCAAATGCCAACCTCTCCTTCACGTGGTGCACACTGTTTGCATGGACGAGGCTCTGGCGACTGAATGATTTCCGGTATAAGGAGTCACCTACTGCTTGCCAACGGCCTCCGAAAGTAGGGAGGAAGAGTGGGGAGTGGTCCAGGGCTCCCTCTTGCCCTTGGGGTTGGAAACGGCTGCTAAAGGTGGATGAATCAGAAATGATCAACGGCATGGGGTTGCAGAAGGCAGCGGAAAACCACTGCATTAAAGACCCAAAGGGCAACCCGAGGTCGTGTTATCCTCCCAAATTACATATATCATGATGGCTTCTTCCTGGGTAAAATATTCCAGAGGTAAAGTAGTCCCCCAATCGGATCTCCGGGTGGGGACTGCTCAGGGAGGAGTCATCAGAACGGATAGAAACCTTCTACGAGTTAGAGCGTGGAATATTAGAAGTCTGAATACAGCAGGTAGATTAGAAAACCTAAAAAGGGAGATGGAACGACTGAATTTAGATGTTGTTGGGATTAGCGAGATTATGTGGAAAGTCGCACAGGATTTCTGGTCTGGGGAACACAGGATAATTAGCACACAAGCTGTCAATAGAGTCACTGGTGTAGGTTTTGTAATGAACAAGAAAGTAGGGAAACGGGTGAGTTATTATGAACAGTTTAGTGACAGGATTATGTTGATGAGGTTAGAAACTAAGTCCATCCCAACCACATTAGTGCAAGTGTATATGCAAACGTCTCAGGAAGATGACGAAGAAACAGAAAAAATATACGCCGAAATTGAAGAATTAATCCAATATGTGAAGGGGGAGGAAAATCTAATAATCATGCGTGATTGGAATGCAATAGTGGGAGAAGGAAAAGAGGGGAATACTGTAGGAAGTTTTTGTCTAGGATAAAGAAATGAGCGAGGAAGTAGGTTGCTAGAATTTTGTGAAAGATATAAGCTAGTTGTGGCAAACACACTGTTTAAGAACCATGCAAGAAGAATATACACCTGGAAAGGTCCTGGGCATACAGGCAGATATCAGCTAGATTATATCATGGTCAAACAGAGATTCAGGAATCAAGTTCTAGACTGTAAAGCGTACCCAGGAGCAGATATAGACTAGGACCAGAATGTGATAGTGATGAAGTGCAGGCTGAAATTCAAGCGAATAAGGAAGCAGTATAAGCAGAACAGACTGGAAGTGAATAAACTGAAATAATCTAGTACGAGAGAAAAAATTGCAGAAATGGTAGACATAGGTCTAAGAAGTAACCGTGAAAGGAGTTCAACCGAGGGCGAATGGAATGCATTAAAGTCCGAAATAATGAAAGCTGGTAAAGAAACATTAGGCTTAGGGAACAAGCTGCCCGAAAACTTTGGATCACTGAAGAAATTTTGGAACTGATGGATCAGAGGAGAAGGTACAAAAATTCTCAGGATGAAACAGGAAGAGAGCAATACAGGCAGTTTAGAAATCAAATAAATAGGAAATGCAAAAAAGTTAAAGAAAAATGGCTACAAAAAAAGTAAAAAAGGAAATGGTCGTAGGTAAAGTAGATGTTGCATGAAAAGACAGAATTTTGGTGAAATGAAGAAAAGAGGTGTGAACATTAAAACTGCCGATGGGAAACCTCTTTTAAGCTCAGACGATAGAGCTAACCGATTGAGAAACTGTATGACGGGAATGACTTGAACAATAGCGTAATGTAAGAGGAAGGCGATGTCAACATTGATGACTTAGGAGATCCTGTTTTGAGGACAGAATTTAATGAGCTCTGAATGACTTGAAAGGAATAAGGCAGTTGGAATTGATGTGATCACTGCAGAACTTCTTAAATCCCTAGGAGAGGAAGGAATCGAAAGATTATTCAACCTGATATCAAAAAGATATGAAACAGGAGAAATTCCAACCGATTTTAATAAAAATATAATCTTACACTTCCAAAGAAAGCTCAAGCCGAAAAATGTGAGAATTATCGCACCATTAGTCTAACATCACATGCTTCAACATTACTGACGAGAATAATATAAAGAAGAATGGAAAGGATAGTAGAAGACAAAGTAGGTGAAGATCAGTTTGGGTTTAGGAAAAATCGCGGTACAAGGGAAGCAATTCTGGCTTTAAGATTAATACTTGAAGGGCGGACCAAGAAAAACAAAGATACTTATATGACATTTGTTGAATTAGAAAAAGCTTTTGATAATGTTAAGTGGGACAAGATTTTCAAAAAATTGTCAGGTCTAAAGTATCGAGATAGGAGATAAACTATATTAGAATCAAGTGACTGTAATAAAAGTAGAGAATCATGAGAGACAAGCATCAGTTAAAAAGGGAGTGAGACAAGGTGGTAGTCTCTTCCCGTTAATATTCAACTTGTATGTAGAGGAAGCAGTAAAGAAAGTAAAAGAAAAATTTCCATGTGGCATAAGTGTTCAGGAAGAAATAATTAGTATGCTACGATTTGCTGATGACATTGTCTTGTTAGCAGAAAGGGCTGAGGACATTAAGAAATTACTGAATGGCATGAACAAAATACTGAAGGAATATTTTGGACTGAATATAAATCAAAGCAAGACTAAAGCGATTAAATGTAGTAGAAATGATACCAATACTAGTAAATATAAAAATAGGATCGGATGCAATAGGAGAAGTAAGTGAATTGTGTTACTTAGGAAGCAAAATTACAACCGATGGCCAAAGCAAGAATGATGTTATAAGCAGAATAGCACCAGCAAAAAGAGCATTCATGAAAAAGAGAAACCTTTTAGTTTCAAATATTTATCTAGGAATTAGAAAAAAACTTTTTAAAACACTGTGTCTGGAGCACAGCACTTTACGGTAGTAAAACATGGACTTTAGGAATACCGGAAAGAGGGAAAATTGAAGCATTTGAAATGTGGTGCTACAGAAGAATGCTGAAAATTAAGTTGACAGACAAAGTACGATATAAACGAGTTTTGGAAATGTTTGGTGAGGAACGAAGTTTGTGGAAGAAACTTTCAGAAAGAAGAGACAGGCTGGTAGGTCATATTCTGAGACTTGTTGGATTGGTTAATTTGCTGGTGGAGGGAACAGTCGAAGGTAAGAACTGTACAGGAAGACAGAGATTAGAATATATGAAACAGATAATTGAGGACGTGGGTTGTAGGGGATATGTAGAGATGAAGAGGTTAGCAAAGGATAGGAAGGGATGGAGGATTGCATCAAACCAGTCGAAAGAGTGATGACAGCAAAAAAAAAAAAAAAAAAATTACAAGCAACACAAAAATAGCAACGCGGCTATTTCGAAACCGAGAGTGGTGGCTGAGCGGTAACGCTCTGACCTCGCATCCGGGGGGACATAGTTTCGAATCCCCGTTCGTTAAACCGATTTCACTTTTCCATGGTTTCCTGAATTCATAGCAGGTGAATGCCGGGATAGTTCTTTCAAATAGGACCATGGACGCATTCCCTCCCGTTCCTGGCATCCCATTGTTTCTCGACTCTATAACTCCTACTTAAAACACAAAAATAAAAACTGGATATGTTTCTTAAAACACATCATTTATTTAAATGGACGTCACTTCAGTTATCCAATCCTGATAGCACATATGTGAAACACCGAATGTGGGGGATGGGCGGTAACGCTCTGGTTTCGTATTGGGAAGAACACAGGTTGGAATTCCCCACCTAGAGATTTCGGTTTGCCATGATTTTTCTGAAATCACTACAGGGGAATGCCGGGATGGTTCCTTCATAAAAATCTTGGCCGATTTCTTACCCGTTCCTTACGCCCATTCCTTTCCCGCCTCAAGTCCTCAACTTCTACATGTAAAACCACACACACGAAAGGCTTTACGCCTCGTCGACCTAGAGGTCATTAGAGGTGGGATGGGACTGGGGACAAGGAATTGGAAGGAATTCCTCTATGGCTTTTTGAAGGAAGCATCCTGGCATTCGCCAGGAGTGATTTGGGGAAACCATGGAAAATCCAAATCTGGATGCCCGGACGGGGATTCGAACCGGCGTCCTCCCGAATGCGAGGCCAGAACGTTAACCATACTTAACCATATTGGTCTTCAAATTGGTAAAGGTTGAGAAACGCTGATCTAAATAACGAAACGGTTTATTAGAGTAAAGCTCTGTTAAAATCTTTGGATAGCCCATGAAATAAATTCAATATGAAGAAAGACGAAATAGATTTTTTATGAACTTCAGGCTACGCAGATATATTCCAAATTTAATATCGGCCAGATCAAACATTTTTATTTTATTTTCTTTCTTTAAAAAAATTTGGAGACAGACGACATGAACAAAATAAACAAAATGACTCCTGTAGTCATTATACATTGTAATTATCCCTTTGTAATTTTGAAATTCCATGTTTGAAAAAAGTTTCAATTTAATTATATGTGAACGACTGAAACATCGACCACAAGATTCTGGTGTTCGTAAATGGAATCATTGTAAGTCCAAACGCAGAGGTAGGGTGACAAGTTTCTATCATTCGTGTGTTTAACTGTTTGGTATTTTTGTAGATGATCGTGATCAGTTTTGTTAAGCGTAGTAGCTTGGTTAGTTATGAAAGTAAATTATTGTGTTCTTAACGATGAAGTGAGAGCTTTCGAATCTGGCTCACATTCCGCCCGTGTCATGACTCAGTCTACGAAGTCGATAAAAGAACGTTTATACTATATTTTCTATACGCAAAACAAGCTTTGCCAGAACTGGAGTCAGCTCAACTATTCTTAAAAACACTAGGCCAATTAATTGAAGAATGTAGTATGTCATCACAAGAAAAGCACTATGACCTGTTCCAAGCGTTTGGTAATTTATCTGGTGTTTCGTAGCTTTCAGTGTCTTAGGGATCTCTCTTACAAAGCAGTCACAATTATATTTCACTTAACTCACGCTTCCATGCCTTTTACAAGGAACATGTACAGTATTCACAAAGGGAGGAAGCCAATTTTGAAATTCAGTATCAATTCATATTATAACAAAAGTTAATGGACAGAGGTGTAATGTGGCAAAGCAGTAATATGCGCTTCTTCGCCATTGCCGAGAATATCGGTACTGAAATATTCCGATGTGTTCAAATACTTTCTACGTTAAGTAGATATCAGGCGGCGCGTGGTGCATCGAGAAAGCTTTCTGCCTCATAAGCCTGTCGTCTCTCGCTGCTGGAAACTCTATTTATTTATTAAAATATATACACAGATAATTCCCCACTATCAGTTTAACTATTATGCATGTAATAATTTCTTTTAATGCTTTTTATTGTGAAAAGCCGAAGTCGTCTCGTTTCGACCCTCCCGTCACCTGTTGTTGGAATGAACATCTGTCCTTCAACTGTAATGGTCGAGTAACGATATTTCTATTTTATACCTGCCGCAGCAAATATTTCTATTTTTGAAATATAACTTTGTTTGCGAATAACGTCGGTTTTTTCACAACTAACGGCATAATTGTTTAAACCGATTGCTTGGAATTATCTGTATACTCATTTGAATAAATAAGAAAGTTGCCGGCACGGAGATTCGATCGGGTGACGACGGTCTTATAAGGTAGAGATTTTGCTCGCTGCGCGCCATTGTAAATCTCTGTAACATCGAAAATTTTCGAACGCAATAGATTTTCTCAAAAGCGAAGAAGCGCATGCTACTGCTTTGCCACAACACAGCTCTGGCCATGAGCGTTTTTACACACAGTATGAATTGAATATAAATTTTACAATTGGCGACCTCCCCTTGCCTGATGTAAAACAAACACGGTGTATCAGAACAGTCTTTCGCTTAACACGTGGCTTTCTGCTGTTTATTAGCTACGAAAATTTTTATTTGTGTTTGAGACGGAGGTGATCTTGAGGTGTGAACCTCGGCTAAAGGCTGGTGAGAGGTCTGGCAATGTGCCGAGTCGGCCAGCGATCGACCAACTTGCGTGAAATATCAATATTGCCATGGCGGTCAGCTGTTTGCGTACTGTGCAAACAATGTAATCCGCCAACCACCGCCGACTCTATATACTGTCCATGTACTGTCTGCAGTGTGGCCAACTCTGTGGCACGAAAACTTAAAAATTTAAGACGGGTGGTAATAGCTACACCCACATAAATTCGAACACCTATTTTCTGTCAAGTGATAGCGACATTGTAGATTTCGTTTACTGTTCGAATCTTAAGGCAGATCTATTAATTTTATGGTTATTATTCGGTAACGATTCATCAAAAAATACGAGAGGATTGGTGTGAAACTGTCATAAAATTGTCTGTGAGAAACAAAATTCCATGTGGCCTTAAACACAGAATTGTAATGTTCCATGATGTCACGCATTTAAAAAATTCCATGGATTTAACATAGCCACATCACACGTCTATGAGATGAAAGATACCTATTGTTTATTCTTCTGGTCCCTTTCAGTTCCGGATGTCAGATTGTCTCTGTTAGTTGATTCTCAGAGTAGCTCCGTTGTTGTCTCGGAAGGCCATGTTTTTGGATTTATTAGCTAGTAAGTTCTTCTCCCGCCATCACTTATCTTTCCTGTTTTTTTTTTTTTTTTTTTTTTTTTTTTTTTTTTTTTTTTTTTTTTTTTTTTTTTTTTTTTTTTTTTTTTTTTTTCGTTTGTAGAGTAGATTGTGTGAGTTGGGAACGGCTATTGTTCCTCATGATGTGGCCAAGTTTGTTTCCTCGTAGTGATGCCATACCGAATAATTTTGGCGGTAATTCTAAACACAGGAACATCTTCAGGGTACAAACGCGTGTGATAAGAATTATGTAAGGCGTGGGGCAAAGAAAGCATTCTAGTAAACTGTTCAGACCGCGTGGAATATTTACAACTACCTCTCAAGATATTTTATTATTATTGAGAGAGATTTACCATACTACAGAGGTTTTTACTCCAACATAACAATAAGAACTCGGAACAAAGAACTTGACTTTATCTTCTCAAAGTATTTCTCCAGATACTTCGGTCTTCTGCACCGAATCTTCTCATTGCTGTTTGTACACTTTTGAGCCAGGTTAACATGGGCCGTCCTCATTTCTTCAACTTCCCATTTAGCCGGCCTCGGTAGCGTCGGGGCTAGAGTGCTAGCTCCGCGTGCCGAAGGCCGCCGGTTCGAATCCGGCCGTGGGCATGGATGTTAAGTGTTGTATGTCTGTGTGAATGTCCTGTCCGTCCTGTGGCGTCCATACCTTGGAAAAAATTCACCTTGAGCTGGCTGTATGGCATACGTTGCCAAATGCCATTAAAAAAAAAAAAAAACAACTAACTTCCCATTCCTGAGCCAGTTTTGGGATCCTAGTATCCTCTTACTTCTTGCATGGCCGTACCATTCGAATATTTTTCGTTCTATAACTTCATACATATCATCTTCCACTTCCATTAGCCTTATTATATTAGTATTCCTTGCCTTTTTTCCCTTGAATTTCTTGTTGACCTTCTCCAGAAATCCATTTATAATGCCTTCAGTCTTAATACGTTTCTGGTTGATTATCCATGTTTCTGAGGCACATAAGACATAAATTGACATAAATATAATTCTTTTTTTTTTATTCATAACATTCTTGCTCCATAAAATTGAACTGAGCATCCCAATTTCTTTACGCCCATCAGTATTTCTTTTATTAATTTCCATGTTTGATTTTCCCTCTCTTTCTAAAATTGAACCCGAAAAGAAAAAAATATTTACATTTTTAATTTGTACTCCATCAATGAACAATTCATCAAAGTCATTAATTAGATATTCTGTTTTTGGTAGTCAATCTTCAAACCCCATTTTTTATATTCCGTTGATTGCTGATTAAATGTGTAATTTGCATCCTCTTATTCTTGTGATACAACGACTTGTTCATCGGCGAATAGTAATCGATGTAGATCCTTTCCTTCTGTTATTTCTAAAACCATTCTACCACACTTTAGAGACCATGTTCTTATACAAACATCTATGTAAATTTAAAATAGGGTTGGTGACAAAGGGCATCCTTGCGAAAGACCTTTACAACTTGTTTTAAATTTTTCTGATAATGTATAACCAGTTTTTATTTGGTATGTATTATTTTTGTACATTTCTCGTAGTATTATATATGTCGTACTATATGCGACATATGGAATGCTTTCCAAAGCTTTATTCTTGGGACAATATCATATGCTTTTTCAAAAATCTATGAAAATTAGTCCTGCATATTTTGATTTTTCATTGTATTTTTCCAGAATCTATCGTAATCCGAAAATGTGGTCTATACATGACATACCTGCAGTAAATCCACATTGTTCTTCTTGAGTCGTAAAATGAATTTCTAGTCTAATTTTTATTAGTTTGGCAAAGATTTTCATCAATGAATTCGTAACACAAATCCCACGATAATTTGAACACACTTTGCGATCTATTCAATGTTATTTCATCTTGTATTATGACTCTATATACTATTTTATTGAAAAATTTTGTTGAAAGTTTTACAACTTTGTCACCACCAAATTTCATTGTTTCTAAATTGATTCCACCTGGCCCAGGAGATTTGCCATTTGTTCCTGTTCATAATGCCTCAAGCACTTCGTCTTCTGAAATTTAATGTCATCACCTACCTGCCATTTTCATCTCCTCCTTCTACTAAGTATTCTTCTCTGTTCTCACTCTTTAATTTTGGAAAATATTCTTCTTATTCCCTTAGTTTTATCAACTGGAGATTAGTTTTGATTTTTGATCCTTTTCGGAGTCCGTTTAATAGAACCATGCTTCCTGACGTCTCAACATATAGTTTCATAAATATTTTTTATGACAACAATTTTCTCTTTTGAAAGAAACAACGAAATACTAGAATGTAAAATAATGTATCGACTCAATTTTCACGGACCTTTAGTTCCTAAGAGTTGAAAGGAATTATGATTTCAGGTATAAATATTTTGAAAAACCTACTAGTTAGTTCCATACAGAGTTTGTCTTTGGAGCCTATAAAAAAATTAAAGAGAAAATAAATGTGTTGATCTACTTAACACTTCCTTTTATGGGTTTGATGCGTTTACTTCTTTAAATCTGGTAATGATTTTCTGGGTGAGATAAATTAAGTTTCTATTATTTTACGAAGTATTTCTGGTAGGTGTATACACCATTAATGGGAAGTAATTTGACATAATCCAACATCCTACAGCAAAAGGAACTACTTGTGGTCAATTTATCTGTACATGCTTAGAGCATTAAAAGCGTTGCGATACTGAAGGCGTTAAAACCAACTATCCTAATTACAATTTTTAGGGGAGATCGGAAATGATACAAAATCTAACACACGCAACATACCGAGCGTGGTGGTGTAACGGTTAGCGTTCTGGCCTCGCATTCGGGAGGTCGGCGGTTCGAATCCCCGTCCTGGCATCCAGATTTGGGTTTTCCATGGTTTCCCAAATCACTCCAGGCAAATGCCGGGATGCTTCCTTCCAAAAAGCCATGGCCGAATTCCTTCCCATTCGTTGCCCCCCATCCTTTCCGTCTCTAAAGACCTCGCTGCTAACTTCCCATTCGTTGCCCCCCATCCTTTCCCGTCTCTAAAGACCTCGCTGCTAAAGAGACGTTAAGCAGTTAAAAAAAAAAAATGAACACGTACTGTAACATTCTCGATTCCCAGACAGCTCAAATACTTACACTGCCTCCTGCTAACCTCTAGCCACCTTCCTTCCACCACTTCAGTATTTTACAGTACAAAAACGATCAGCGATAGCAAGTTGCTACAAGCTGGTTGGGTATACGTAAAGGTCCCAATCGCAAGTGTTAGCACGAAACTAAGACATTGCTGAATTTCAGTTACACGAATGGAAGGTAACGACCTAAAAGTAGTGGACAACTTTTCATCACCAGATAGGCCATAAATAACCGACCGAACCTTCACCATCCTAGTGGTAGAAAATAGCAACAAATATTAGTGTATTAAGCAGTTTCGCATCTTTCTTATGTATTAATAATGTTTTTTTTTGTGATTTGTAATTATTTTTTGTCTCTAGTTTTACTATTCGTTGAAGCTGAGATCATTACAGCCAGAGGAGGATGGGGGCTAACGAAGCAGGAGGAATTCAGACACGGCCTTTTGAAGGAACACCCCGGCAACCACGAAAACCAAAATCTGGATGATCAAACGGTGATTTCAACACACGTTACACGAATGACAGTTGTAGTTCACTTTGAAACACAGATTGACTTCATATTTCTCGCAAATGAAATATGTAAATACGCAGTTGAGGCACATTAATGTGACCACCACCTACTTTTGACGTCAACGTGAAATAACCAATCACAGAAGTCAGGTGGCAGCACATTACGGTGGAGTGTATATAAAGGATGTCCTAGGGCATCGGAAAGCATTTCAATTGTTGGCGTAATGCAGAAACGTTGCAATTTATCCGACGTCCAAAAGGGCATGATTATTGGCTTTCGGGCCAAGGGTGGAAGCATTTCGGAAACGGCTAATTTTGTGAACTGTTCACGTGCCCCCGTGGTGAAAGTATACCGTGCATGGAAAAATGGCACTATTTGAAATCAACGGTGTGGAACATGTGGTGCACCACGGGCTATAGATGACAGAGGGTAACGAAGGCTACGGAGATGCGTTCGTGCAAATAGACGTGCAACTGTTGAGCAACGGACCGCCCAGATTAACCAAGGGGCTACCAAGAGTGTATTCTCAACAACGATTCAGCAAACGTTGCTGCGCATGGGCCGCCGCAGCAGACGCCTGGTTAATGCACCTATGCTGACTGCTGTTCATCGGCGACTAAGGCTGGAATTTGCACGCCAGTACCGCAACTGGACGTCCACAAAGTGGCGACAGGTGGCTTTTTCCGATGAATCACGTTTTATGCTCCATCGGACAGATGGACGTTGGCGCATACGGCGTGAAACGTCTGAAAGTAAACACCCTGCAACAATTGCCGGAAAGATCCAGGGCGGAGGAGGGAGCATTATGGTTTGGGGAATGTTTTCCTGACAGTCACTGGGTGAACTCATCATTGTGGAAGGCACGATGGATCAGCACAAGTACGTATCTGTCCTTGCGGACCATGTCCACCCCTACATGCGAATAATGTTTCCTCAGAATGATGGCATCTACCAGCAGGACAATGCGAGGTATCATACAGCTCGCAGTATATGTGCGTGGTTCGAAGAGCACCAGGATGAATTTATCTTACTCCCCTGGCCAGCAAACTCACGGATTTAAAACCAATCGAGAAGCTGTGGAACCAATTCGATCATGTTGTTCGTGCCATTGACAGGGTAATCTAGCGCAGCTGGCCCCGGCACTGGAGTCGGCATGGCTCAACATCGCAGTGAACACCTTCAGAAACCTAATTGACTCTCTTCCTGCACGCCTCGCAGCGGTCCGCTCTGCCAAAGGTGGTTATTCTGGTTTTTGAGAGGTGGTCACATTAATGTGACTGGACTGTGTATATTTAACGTAGTGATTGGTAGCAGCATGCATGAAAGTCGCAAGACAGATAGGAGTAATTGAAAATAATCTCTCCTCTTTTTCGTTTAGGCCTTTACAAACAAGGTTGTTAGAGCACCAGGATTCTGGAAAGCATTAGGCGAGATCTATGACATTCTTGGAATTCTCCACTGAAAACCGAAATCAGAATGGGCGGATCGGGAATTGAAACCTCATCTTCCCAAACTGGGCGTCACCTACCAACCAATTCTAAATTTATTACATTTTAATGCCTTCAGGAACCTCCTAAACATGCCACTAAGATTCCGAACTGTCATTCTTAATCAAGAAAAATAGAGGCTTCCTACGGGATCAAAACCAATTCTTTGCGCGCCCAGTGACAAGCGAAGTACGGCAAGTACTGGGCACAGTAATTTTGCAAATTTGTATTAGTTGGTAACGTTGCCTGATGCATGGAAATAAGTACAGTTTGTTTTTCAGTGGTTCAACAGCCAGATGTCTGCAATGTTATTTATTTAACAGATGTAAGTGAAGTACAAGTGAATCCAAGGCTGGAAAAAAATAATAATTGAAAGACATACGCAGAGATATATAATCGTCTATCAATAGAGAAAATGCCCAAGAACATTAAGATAACGTTTAAAAATGCATGTCAATTTGATAAGTCAACATTTTATAATCTTTTCTAAATTCTGAGTGATTTTATTAAATTTTAGTCTGTATTCATATAAACAAAAAGAAAAATTGAAAATGTGCCCACGAGAGAATTTAGCAGAATTTATAGTGTTTTACTCGTTTGGAGAAAGTGTAGCCAAATGACCACAGAAATATAAAAATAAAAAAATAAAAAAGTGGATACGAAATTTTTTTAGAATTCTGTGGAGTACATGGTTTTGTCAGTGTAAACAAAGATTTTATTTTTTAAATAATGTTCCGCCATATTTTTGGTATAATTTTCACAGATACAGTCCAGGAATTATACATGAAAAATTCAAATCTTGAAAGACTCGTGCAGATTCCAAAAAACCGAAAGTACCTGCTAAAGTTCCTCTACAGCTATGCTCCTTCCTACGAAAGATTGATACGTGTTGAAATACAAACTTTAAACTATGGCAAAATTATGCTTTAATAATAATTTTTGAAATCATATTGGTCATTTTCTACAAACTCTATGAAAAGGAGTAAGTTTATATATATCCTCATGCAGTATTTTTACACACATACATTTTTTTTTGCTTATATCTGTGTTGAAAAAAGTGTATAAAGCAGCACAAGATATTGCTCTGTTTCTTGAATTATTTTTATGAACTTTTCAGATACACCTATAAAGAGAACTGCATCACACAAAACAACAACTATGTGAAAACTTCGTCTGCTGGAGCGTCTACAAAAGTCTTCAACAATCAAGCTCCAACTTCGCGCTCCGACGCGGCATTCCGACAGTTTGGCGTGTAAATGTGAGAGCCTCCTATTGTTTATTTACGCCGTGAGGGGAGAACAAGTAGATTTGTGATCTGCAGTGACAATACACACTTAGACTGAGTAGGCGAATACCTTTGGATCTAGCTGCCAAATGGGAACTGACGGCTGATCGTGTCCCTAGGTGCGAATCGAGTCAGCGAACGGTCGGTAACAAGTTCACCCATTCACTCTGAAAGAACATCCTCCGTAACATCCAAAGGTCGAAGCGAGTTACATAGTATGCAGCCCAACTCTGGTAACAGTGCTGCAATGATGAAGACATTTACAGTGCCACAGACAAATTTTCTGGAACTTGGCAAATAACCCCTTTTATTCTATATCAATACAATCGTAGATCCATAATGTTTTGTTTGTTCTTTGCACACCAGGTGTTAAATCAGTTTTGTTTGCTGAATAAATAGTATTTGTGGTAGATTTTACATTCAAAACGCAAATAATTATCCTGCATAATTTTTCTACATCTGATATGAAATTTTACCATTTATAAGAGATAGACACGCTTGCCAATCCGCAGAGCAACAATGTCAACAGACGAAATTTCTAGCTACTGCTTTGCCGTTCACTCCTTAGACAATTGAAGAAACAGTCAATAAACCGACGTCTGTGAGACCATAGTTTTCTAACGACCCAAACTGGGACTGCGATTAATCGAATAGGTAACAAAACAATTATAGATTCTCATAAGAAATTAGCCAAAGTCACATGTCTTTAAAAGTCATTCGAAATTTCAAAGTAGTTATAATGTACCGAATTTCGATAGTTCCTTTTATAATTCTGTCTAGTGTATTTTGCAGCTGAGTATTGCTCATCTGTCTGGATAAATAGCGCCCACGTCAAAAAGATCGACAAAGTTTTAAACCAGACAATGGGGATAATTAGCGGATGTATTAAGACCACTCCACTGTACTGGCAACTCGTTTTGTGTAACATCGAACCGCCTTTCCTAATTGCCCAATATAATAAGATCTGTCATAACTTGGATCTGCCCATCCAGGACGACATGGATAATATGTTTGTGAGACTTAAATCAAGAAATCAAAGTGTAAAAACTGTAAAACAGATTATATCTAATAATTTTAATGGGAGAGAAGCTTGGAAATTGGAGTGGATAGCCTCAGCCCCACCAGAATGGCACTCCCTGTTCGACAGTCAACAGGCACTAAAGGGACTCGACCTTCCTCGCAAGACCTGGGCAGCTCTTAACAGAATTAGGACTGGTCATGGAAGATCTGCTTCATCTTTGTATACATGGGGAATGAGAGATTCACCGAGATGCGACTGTGGTAAGGAAAAACAAACCATCCGTCACGTGACATTTGACTGCCCACTTCCAGCCTTCAGGGGATCACCGATAGATTTTATTAACATATCAAATGAAGCTTTAGATTGGCTACACCATGTTAATTTTGAATTTTAATTGTAATTAATGTTAAATTGTATTATTTTTGTGCAATGGCCATAAGCTAAATAAATAAATAATTCTGTCTGCAGTTTCTACATTATAACTGCCACTACCAGGATCGGCTGGATCTGGAAATTGTATTAATAATGTAGTAGTAATGAGTAGCAGCATTTGCGTGTCTCTAAGCTGATTATGACTTAATAAAGCTAATACTTTTTAATATATACTGTACCATATTCCTAAAGTGAACTCAACGCTTCAGACTTAACCCATGTTCTGTTCCGAGCAGGCTTACACTTATCTGCCGCATTTTTAATGTTTTCAGAGCACCATTACTCAATGTCACATGTTGGAATACAAAATTATGCCTGCGTTATTTTGGTTCACTCTTAACATTGATGCATTGTACACATAGGATCAAGATAAATTTCTACCGTACCAAGGTTTATAATTAGGTAATCAGCCTTCCTTCACCTTTTTACTTCACTAATTGGAACTACTTTGGAAACTCTGTAAGATAATTTAGGACAAAGTGACCATTTTGGAAAATCAGGTCTCAGGTGTGGCACTATAGAATGAAAAATGAATTTTTTCGATTATTTATTTCTCTAAATTCAGTTAGTTAATTGAAGAAACTTGAATTCGGTGTATACATTGTATTTCCAGTTTATCCCTCGCTATTGCAGTAATATCCCCCAGCTTGTCGGCGCTTATACTCTGAATCAAGCCTGAACTGATGCTCAACTGCGTTATGATTCCATCATGGACTGCGGATGCCCGGGAGACGGCTACTGGAGTTGCAATCAGGTTGGGCACTGTGCGGCACGAGAAGAAAGGGGGTAATCTGAAGTGAATATCAGGCGCTGGGAGAGGTGGGGGATGCAGTCACATCGTCGGTAACTGAGGCTCGTGGGAAGGAGTGCGCATGAAATTCCTCGGCCGCTGAATGGCTGACCAGTTGAAGGTCTCGACGAGATAAAGGCAAGAGGAACTCGAGAGTATGATTATCGTTGAGACTGCGCGCCTTCCTTCAGATCTTATCTTAGGAGGAGTTGTAACTATGAATTAAGGCAGCCGCTTGCAGCATGGCAGAACTGCTGCTCTAGTAATACGAAGGGCGTCCAATGATTTCCCTAAAGTAATTCTCGAATAGTGTGCTGTAGTTTGTGACATTATTTATTTTCTTGTGTATGTTATTTGCTATATTTTATTATTAATTATAAAATTGCAAATCTATATATATAAAGATGAATGTATATATGTTTGTTTGTTCTTCATACAAATCCACAGTTTTCATCCGATCTCGATGAAACTTTGCAGACTTATCCTTTGAAACAAGGAGAAAAATACTGTCTACATTTGGTTCAAAAATTATCTGTATAAATAATACATGATGTCTTATAATTTCGAAAAATTACTGAACGGCGATGGACAGACGCGTTGGATATTGAAGTGAACTACACTTAATGGTTCCTTGAGGTTTATTACTATGTACACAAAACACTGATAAACAATAACAAATGTGGTACAGTTAGCGGATGACCGTCGAGAAATTTAGCCTGGTCCTGATCCGGGGTAGAGAGAGACGGCTTCTACTTCTCGCGAACTTCCGGTGGTCTTCTGTAGTTGAAGCTGGTTCCGCGGTCAGGCCGGAACTGGCGGTGGAGCGGCCGGCTACGCTTATATAGGCGGCCTGGCGCAGGAATTCCGTTGTGTGGTAGCACGGCGACCTCTGTAAGAAATAGTCCCACTTAGCTTCTAGATGATTCTATTTGTTTTCCTGGTTTGTTTTGATGTCTCTGCGCCTGTTTGGAGTCGTATATGTATCCCGGCGTGCAGGCGCGTTGTGTGTGAGGTCTGCCTGGCAGGGGCCTTTACTGGCAGACTGAACATACCTCCCTCCCGGGGGGGGGGAAGCGATGTCTGCGACGTCTGCGAGGTCGTCTGCCGCGGAGCCCTGGAGCAGACTATGAAGGCTACCTCCGGGGGAGTACGGAGCTGTTCCCCTGGCGATGCGTGCCGACCTGCGTCGTGGTGCAGGTTGTGATGGAGGTACCTGTGGAGCTAACGGCATCGGTTCGTCGGCGTCGATGGCCGGGGGCTGTACGG
>CM061920.1:225298150-225469629 GCA_031002005.1 Vandiemenella viatica | reverse complement strand
ATGGACGGACAGAAATTTGAACCCACGTCTACCAGAATGGAAGGTCTGAACGTTACTGGCTACCAGGCTCAGAGAAACACTTCTTACTCTTTTGAATAGCACAAAGCGCAAAATCAATCTGAAGGTGCAAAATAGTAATGACGTATGGGAGATATTCAAGGGAATGTTGTGTGAGTTTTGTCCGGAAGGATTTCGTCCTCCATCAAAGTTGGCGACGTTATTGGCAAACCTAGAAACTTTATATCTCATCTAAATATGGTGAACACCTCTGCTTAAAAACGAATATCACTTCGTCGCGAGAGTTCGTATTTTTTTAATTATTATTATTACGATATAGTCGGGGCAGCAACTTGGTACAGAGCCCAGACTGGTGATTACTGCGGCGTAGCTTTGAATTTTTATCAAAAATAATAGAAGACCTCGTTTAGAACCCATAAAAATGCAGGAAGCTTAGTAGTAGTTTTCCTCAGGTTATAGTTGCAGTGCATTGTAGAATGTACCACCAGCATGGTGATATATACTAGGAGGCACGATGCGCGAATATTACAAACTATACAGGGTGTCCACATGAAACCACCCTCATTTCAAAGAACAATGTAAAAAAAAAAGCTATAAAACATAGAACCATACGGTCTGCACTATCCTGTATTCCAACTCAAAAAGTTTCATACAACAAAACGTATAAAAAATGAGATACTTTCTGTTAGTTTGTAACGGACAATTCGCCGTTTTAACACTTAAATAATTTTGAGTGTTGCTAATATAGCTTGTGTAACTTACGCAGAAAAAAGCAACAATCGGGAATGAAAACATAGAAATGTAACCGTCTGAAATGCGCCACTTGACTTCTGATAAAGTGAAAGCAACCAACAACATTCTACATTCAAACATTGACATTTATCTCATGGATAATATTACAATGTAAGGGTTTGGGGGAGATCCCTTTTCCAACCAAATATCAACCTCTCCTTCACGTGGTACACACTGTTTGAACGGACGAGGCTCTGGCGACTGAAAGATTCTGTAGCTATTTTAAAATTTATTATCTTCTTGTATCATGTATTCTTAAATCTCGACGAAGAAATTAACTACCAGACATTTGGTAGATCCGAAGATTGCAGGTTTATTATTTGATAAGGTAGGAAAATTGTTTATAATTACAATACATTTAATAAAGATTAACACTTAAGAAATCACGTCTAAAGCGGATCAATATTTTAACTACAATCAACACGCCATGCCTCATCAGCGATAATCCTACTATATCTGTACTTCAGAGAGCTTACATAACCAACGTATCCATAGATGTAAATTCTATTACCTTAAATAAAATTACTATAAAGGCATTATGCCTGTTCTGTTACACTCCCACCGATGGAACCAGGCGGAAGTTGGCATTGACAAAGCCCCGACTTCCGTCGCCAGGTAACCCTTAAACTAAGATTGAAATGATTATACATATCAGACTATGAAATGACTTATGAAATACAAAAAATTTGGCTGGCAGCCACTCGACTACTCTTATGTTAATAACAATAATTTTTAACATTATTGCACAAACCTTGAAGTCACATATAAATGGAGAAAGAAATACAATGGAACATTAAAACAAAAAAACAAAACAAAGAAGAAGACAATCAAACCCACTCGTTGAACAAAAGTTGATATTGATCTTCATAGTGTTTTTTTTTTTTTTTTCGTCCCCCAAAATGCACACCTTGCCACAGGGCTACAACGGCTAACACTTCACCTACGAAACAGCAACATGACATGAGTTATTCTTATTATTAATTGTTTTTCACATTGGTCCTATTACTTTGCCTATGTCGAAGCTGAACTTCTAATCGTAAGTTAAAAACAAAATACCTCCTTTTGGACCCTAATGGCCTCAGAAAAGTGAGAAACGTGGAGGATTTGTCTGCATATAAATGCACTTTCAATCAGTGCCTGACCCCGCACTCCCATTCAATTTTACACTTTTATAAGATTTTCGAGAAACCACCTTGAAAAACTCCTCTTATTCCATCATTCCGGTACTCTTCTACAACATCCTCTTCTTTCACACCTACCGGCGTTCCCCTCGAATTCCCGGTGTGGTTCTCACACACACTAGTCATTCCCACCAAGGCTGCCCAGCATTCCTTCCTATGTCGCACAGTTCTTGCGTCTCCCCATGATATCACTCTTATCTTTTTATGCTCTGGCACTTCACTCGAATCGAGGTATTTGCATGAGACCGCACACATCATGAAAAAGTCTTTCTGCGTCCCCTTAGCGGCCACATAAGTTTCTTCCCTTAACAATTCTCTATGTACGGCTATCTGCCTATCCACCGACCAATAATGTCGTAGAAACTCCTCTTGAATTCATTAAATGTGTTACAATTGCCAGCAAACCAGTCGGCCCATCGCCTCGCTCCTCCGGCCAAGTACCAACGAACCCATCTCGATCCGCTGTTTTTCAGAAGCAACGGAGAAAGGTGCAAAGTCCTCAAGTCCCGATGAATTCAATGGGGTGCATATGCCCATCACCATCAAATTGTTCCCATTCAATTTTCTCTTCGACCCACGCTGCTGTTGAAGTCGAATGATGGCCCCTGACATTGGATACATCCTCCCTTTCTACTGCCGGAACTTTCACTCTAGTAAACATCTTCTATCAACGCTGCTGTGGATAATTGGTACTTACCCAAGTTCTGTGAAATCAACTCGACATTTGCGACCACACTGTTTACCTTTTCTTTATCTTCTTTGATGTGTTTCCCCAAAAGGATACAGTGATCCTCTACCGCCTCCAGTCGCCTCACGTGACTTACATTGACTTCTTCCCCGACAACTAACTGTTTACTGAGTACTTCGTTATTCTGTCGTAACAGTATTGTCTCCCTACTCACACTATGCTCTAACCTAGTTAGCCGTTCCGCTAGTCGTTCAGCTTGTTCCTTACAATCAACATTATGTTGCCTTAATTCTAATTGGACATTCCCTAATTGTCGAACATTGTCTTCTACCAACATATTTAAATTCCCCACTGTACTCTCAAGTGATTGCAATCGACCCCCAAGCTCAGCCTTCAAATTACTTTCTACTGATTTCAAATTACTTTCTACTGATTTCAAATTACTTTCTACTGATGTCAAATTACTTTCTACTGATTTCAATTACTTTTTACTGATTTTAAATCAGCCCTCAAGTTGTCATTCATTGACTCCATACTATTTTGAAAAGATTGCAACTGTACCAAGATAGCACGAACTGACCCATCAGTGAACTTAGGACCTGAGTCATTCAAGGACTCACTTCCTATTGCTGCCATCCCCTCCACCATTTCACTCTCTTCTGTAGCCATGTTGTCAACACTTTCAATACACTCGCACAATATTTTGATTGCAAAGAAAAAAGTATCCACCGAACCAGCAAGCAAACAAAAAAATTAAGATGGAAACATAAATTCTGCTCCAACACCAATCACAGTTATTGTTAAACAAGGTGTACGCTATTGCATGCAATGAAATGCAAACAAGGTAACAAATATTAATTAATAAAATTCCCCAGGAAAGTTGAAACTAATTTTTTTTTTTTCAATATTAACTCAAACTGACTTTTACTCGGGAAAAAATAATTTAATTTTTTTTTTTTTTTTTTTTTTTTTTTTTTTTCAATGCAAATGATCATATGAAAATTCTCTCATGTCAGCTTGTGTTTCTTACAAAGATAAAAAAATTGGCACTTTCCTTTTGAAGAGAAGAACTGCTAGCTTCTAGGACTGCGCCCCGCTCTGCAATGCCGCCCCTTGCGTCTCCAGTAAATGAAGGTGATTCTCCGCTCCGGTCGAGATGTTGCCTGATTGTAGTTCTTATTAATACTGAGCGGATCGGCTCTCCTCGGGAATCGTCGGCTCAATTCGGTTGTCGCGTTCCGGTGGTAATGGCTGCTCGCTTGTTAATTATTGTTACTTTATGTAATTCACTTTTCCTACCTTTTGTTTCAGTGTTTGTCCGTGGTTAATTATGCTTTTAATTAATCCCACTTCAAAACACACTGTCCTGTCGCGGTATTGCCATGTAGCTATTTTAAAATTTATTATCTTCTTGTATCATGTATTCTTAAATCTCGACGAAGAAATTAACTACCAGACATTTGGTAGATCCGAAGATTGCAGGTTTATTTATTTGATAAGGTAGGAAAATTGTTTATAATTACAATACATTTAATAAAGATTAACACTTAAGGAATCACGTCTAAAGCGGATCAATATTTTAACTACAATCAACACGCCATGCCTCATCAGCGATAATCCTACTATATCTGTACTTCAGAGAGCTTACATAACCAACGTATCCATAGATGTAAATTCTATTACCTTAAATAAAATTACTATAAAGGCATTATGCCTGTTCTGTTACAATTCCCGGTATAAGGAGTCATCCACTGCTTGCCAACGGCCTCCGAAAGGAGGGCGGAAGAGCGGGGAGTGGTCCTGGGCCCCCTCTTGCCCTTGGGGTTGGAAACGGCCCCTAAAGGTGGATGAATCAGAAATGATCAACGGCATGGGGATGCAGAAGGCAGCGGAAAACCACTGCATTAAAGACCCAAAGGGTATCCCGAGCACGTATAATCCTCTCAAATTACATATATCATGATGGCTTCTTCCTGGGTAAAATATTCCAGAGGTAAAATACAGTAGTCCCCCAATCGGATCTCCGGGTGGGGACTGCTCAGGGAAGAGGCATCAGAATGGATAGAAACATTCTACGAGTGGGAGAGTTGAATGTTAGAAGTCTGAATAGGGCAGGTAGATTAGAAAACCTAAAAAGGGAGATGGAACGACTTAATTTAGATGTTGTTGGGCTTAGCGAGATTAAATGGAAGGTTGCACAGGATTTCTGGTCTGGGAAACACAGGATAATTGGCACACAAGCTGTCAATGGAGTCACTGGTGTAGGAATTTGTAATGAATAAGAGAGTAGGGAAACGGGTGAGTTATTATGAACAGTTTAGTGACAGGATTATTTTGATGAGGTTAGAAACTAAACCCGTCTCAACCACAGTTAGTACAAGTGTACATGCCAACGTCACATGAAGATGACGAAGAAATAGAGAAAATATACTCCGAAATTGAAGAATTAATCCAATATGTGAAGGGTGAGGAAAATCTAATAATCATGGGTGATTGGAATGCAATAGTGGGAGAAGGAAAAGAGGGGAATACTGTAGGAAGTTTTGTTCTTGGAGAAAGAAATGAGTGAGGAAGCAGATTGTTAGAATTTTGTGAAAGATATAAGCTAGTAGTGGCGAACACACTGTTTAAGAACCGTGCAAGACGGATATTACACCGTGGAAACATCCTGGGTATTCAGACAGCTACCAGCTAGATTATATCATGGTCAAACAACGATACAAGAATCAAGTTCTAGACTGTAATGCGTACCCACTAGCAGACATTGACTCCGACCATAATGTGATAAGTGATGAAGTGCAGGCTGAAATTCAAGCGAATAAGGAAGCACCATAAGCAGAACAGACTGGAAGTGAATAAACTGAAACAATCTAGTACGAGAGAAAAATTTGCATAAATGGTAGACTTAGGTCTAAGAAGTAACTCCGAAAGGAGCTCAACCGAGAACGAATGGATTGCATTAAAGACCAAAATAATGAAAGCTGTAAAGAAACATTAGGCTTTAGGGAACAAGCTGCCCGAAAACCTTGGATTACTGAAGAAATTTTGGAACTGATGGATCAGAGGAGAAGGTACAAAAATGCTCAGGATGAAGCAGGAAGAGAGCAATACAGGCAATTTAGAAATCAAATAAACAGGAAATGCAAAAAAACTAAAGAAAAATGGCTACAAGAAAAGTATGAAGAAGTAGAAAAGGAAATGCTCGTAGGTAAGGTAGATGTTGCATGATCAAACAGAATTTTGGTGAAATGAAGAAAAGAAGTGTGAACATTAAAGCTGCCGATGGGAAACCTCCTTTAAGCTCAGACGATAGAGCTAACCGATTGAGAAACTGTATGATGGGGATGACTTGAACAATAGCGTAATGGAAGAGGAAGGCGATGTCAACATTGATGACTTTGGAGATCCTGATTTGAGGACAGAATTTAATAGAGCTTTGAATGATTTGAAATCAAGTAAGGCAGTTGGAATTGATGAGATTACTGAAGAACTTCTGAAAATCCTAGGAGAAAAAGAAACACAAAGATTATTCAAAAATATCGAAAAGTTATGAAACAGGACATATTCCAACTGATTTTAATAAAAATATCATGTTCACACTTCCGAAGAAAGCACAAGCCAACAAATGTGAGAATTATCGCACCATTAGTCTAACATCACATGCTTCAAAGTTACTGACCAGAATAATATACAGAAGAAAGGAAAGGATAGTAGACGACATAGTAGGTGAACTTCAGTTTGGGTTTAGGAAAAATCGCGGTACAAGGGAAGCAATTCTGGCTTTAAGATTAATACTTGAAGCGCGGACCAAGAAAAACAAAGATACTTATTTAATATTTGTTGAATTAGAAAAAGCTTTTGATAAAGTGGGACAAGATGTTCAAATTTAAAAAAAAAAAAAAGTCAGGTCTAAAGTATCGAGATAGAAGAACACTTTATAAACTATATAAGAATCAAGTGGCTGCAATAAAAGTAGAGAATCATGAGAGACAAGCATCAGTTAAAAAGGGCGTGAGACAAGGTTGTAGTCTATCCCCGTTAATATTCAACTTGTATGTAGAGGAAGCAATAAAGAAAGTAAAAGAAAAATTTTCATGTGGCATAAGTGTTCAGGGAGAGATAATTAGTATGCTACGATTTGCTGATGACATTGAGAAATTACTGAATGGCATGAAAAAAATACTGAAGGAAGATTTTGGACTGAATATAAATCAAAGTAAGGCTAAAGTGATTAAATGTAGTAGAAATGATTCCAATACTACTAGATTAAATATAAAAATAGGATCGGATGCAATTGGAGAAGTAAGTGAATTCTGTTACTTAGGAAGCAAAATTACAACTAATGGCCGAAGCAAGAATGATGTTAAAAGCAGAATAGCACTAGCAAAAAGAGCCTTCATGAAGGAGAGAAATCTTTAATTTCAAATATTGATCTAAGAATTGGAAAAAAACTTTTTAAAAGTCTATGTGTGGAGCACAACACTTTACGGTAGCGAAACATGGACTTTTGAAATACCGGAAAGAATTAAAATTGAAATATTTGAAATGTGGTGTTACAGAAGAATGCTGAAAATTAAGTGGACAGACAGAGTAAGAAATGAACGAGTTTTGGAAATGATGGGTGAGGAAAGAGGTTTGTGGAAGAAGCTTACAGGAAGAAGAGATAGGCTGATAGGTCATGCAGGATTGGTTAATTTGCTGGTGGAGGGAACAGTCGAAGGTAAGAACTGTAGAGGATGACAGAGATTAGAATATATGAAGCAGATGATTGAGGACGTGGGTTGTAGGGGATATGTAGAGATGAAGAGGTTAGCATAGGATAGGAAGGGATGGAGGATTGCATCAAACCAGTCGAAAAAATTACAATGAACACAAAAATAGCAACGCGGCTATTTCGAAACTGAGCGTGGTGGCTGAGCGGTAACGCTCTGACCTCGCATCCGGGGGGACATAGTTTCGAATCCCGTTCGTTAAACCGATTTCTGTTTTCCATGGTTTCTTGAATTCACAGCAGGTGAATGCCGGGATAGTTCTTTCAAATGGGGCCATGGATGCATTCCCTCCCGTTCCAGGCACTCTATTGTTTCTCGACTCTGATAACTCCTAATTAAAACACAAAAATAAAAACTGGATATGTTTCTTAAAACACATCACTTCTTTCATTAAAATGGAGGTCACTTCAGTTATCCAATCCTGATAGCACAAATATGAAACACCGAAAGTGGTGGATGAGCGTTAACTCTCTGGTCTCGCATTTGGAAGAACACAGGTTCGAATCCTCCACCAAGAGATTTCGGTTTGTCATGATTTTTCCGAATTCACTGCTGGTAAATGCCGGGATGGTTCCTTCATAAAAACCTTTGCCGATTTCCTACCCGTTCGTTACGCCCATTCCTTTCCCGCCTCAAGACCTCAACGTCTACATGCAAAACCACACACAAGAAAGGCTTTACGCCTCGTCGACGTATAGGCCATTAGAGGAGGAATGGGAAGGAGTTCGTCCATGGCCTTTTGAAAGAAGCATCCCGGAATTCGCCTGGAGTGATTTGGGGAAACCTTGGAAAACCCAAATCTGGATGCCCGAACGGGGATTCGAACCGGCGTCCTCCCGAATGTGAGGCCAGAACGTTAACCTCTAATCAACCACGCTCGGTCACACACAAGAAAACCTATTTCAAAGTAATAGTGTACGGATGAATGTTTAAAGTTTAAATCTTGTAGACCAGTAGTTGTTAAATATGCGGAATAGGCAGCATTATTAATTCTTGTAAGTATGTTACCGTATGTGAAAATTGCAGCACCAGAAAGAATGGCCTGAATCACTCTTAAAATTAGGAGGATTTGCAGAACATTGTAACCATAATAAGTGATTAAGGCTACAGAGAGATAGCGTACTCTTAAGCCTAGAATTAGCCTCGTTCTTGTGATCGAAAATGCTAGTGTTAAGCGACGCACAGTCGGTGCAAAGTAGTGATGTGCCGGATATCCATATCCGTATCCCCGGATATCCGAGGGGAAAAAATTATCTGATCCGTATCCGTTACTTTTTTGCTAAAAATTTATCTGATCTTTTTTTAAAATAATTTCAGGATAGGTTGCGACGAAATACTATTAACTTCAATTCCAATTTTTTTTTTTTTTAAATCACATATCCGGCACATTTATATTACAAAAATGAAATGTCATATTTAAAGTCAAGTAATCGTAAATTGTACTTCAAAAGAGTAACTTGGCAGCTTTGACCTCCAATAGTTTATTACGATGAGGATCATAAATAATTCCTGCTGCTCTGAAAATCTCTCACTTGGAACGCTTGTTGCAGGTGACGATAAATCTGTGCGAGCCATGTGAGTTAGATCTCCAAATTTTTTACTGTTAATCTCACAATACTTTAACGGATCTTGGTAATCTCTTTTCATTGGCATATTCTGCGAGCAAATTGACATTCGTACATGACATTTGGTTTCGATTCCTGTTCATCATCGTTACTACCTAACATTTTGGCCATAGATTCTTCTAAGTTTTTGCAGTGTTCTTTTCTTACAGCATTTGGTTTTTCTGTGCTAATTGAAGTTGCGAGATTTACTTCTGTTTCTGTAAGTAATTTCTGTTTTACTTCATTGATGAGGAAGTCACTGAAGAATTTACCTTTGTACCGTGGGTCTAAAAACGTTGCTATTTGGAACAATATATTTCAGAACAACGATAATTAATTCATTCTTCAAACAAGACAAAAACACTGGAACGACGTTTGTGCTGATATTGGGAGTTTTCCCACTGTCAGCAGGAATTTGCATGTCATCATACAATTATTTAACGCTCATACTAAAGAAATAACGTCGGATATGCACGTGTTTCGTGCGCTCAAATTTTTTGTGGTATATCTTGAATTAAAATCCATTCTTCGGCAGCAAACCGATCTATTTTATTGTTAGTAGAATAAAGCGATAGCGAATCCTTAAAGTAATCATGTCTTTCCAACATATATTATGTAGAATTCCAACTTGTCAGCGAATCTTGCAAAACTTTTAAAACTTTTTGATTGAGTTGATTTTGTATTTTTTCTAATTTTTGCTTGGAGTGGTTGAAATGTCCTGCAATTTTTCTGCATTTTGTAAGTAATATGGATATTGTATGAACTTTCGTAATAGCTTTTTTGACCACCAGATGCTGCTTATGTGCTGTAAAGTCAATATTATTTATGTCAGATAAAGTGCAGGTATGCTTCGTGTTGGATCCCCCTTCTCTTTTACCATGCAGTGCACATTGTGTTTCAGAATTCCCCAGTCTTCAAGCATACTTTGAAATATTGCCGAAATGTAAACTCCCGTGTGGCGTACTTCAAGAATCTCCGCTTTAAAAAACGATATTTTTTCTTATAAAATCTTTTGTAATGCCATGACATGTTAAGGATAATAATGAAACACCTGACGAAGAATCTTCCCAGATATCTGATGTGAAGGAAACTTTCTAAAAATCCTTCAACTCGTTCTTTATTTTCGATGACACTTTATCGTAAAGTACGTTGCAAACAAGTTTCGTAAAATATTTCCTATCTTTTAGAACATAATTTGGAACATCATAATTTGATACATCAGTCGTCGGAACCCCAAATCTTCTACGTGTTGAAAAGGTAAGTCAGATAAAGTTATCATTTCTGAAAATAAATAGTCAATTTTTATTGATTTGGGAATTGTATTATCTCCCCGTCCGGGCACCCAGGTTTGGGTTTTCCATGGTTTCCCAAATTACTCTAGGCAAATGCTGGGATGATTCCTTCAAAAGGCCATGGGCGAATTCCTTCCCATTCCTTTCCCCCCATCCTTTCCCGTCTCGCTGTTAGAGAGACGTTAAGCAGATAAAAAAAGTTTGTATTATTCCAAATTTTTACTTTTTTATGTATTCGTTAGAAAAATGTTTGTCTAAATTCTCTTTTTATATTTTGTAAAGATATTCCATACTGAATGTTTTTGTTGGCAATCTTCTTAGCTGAGTCTTCTTTTAAGAAGAAATCACATTCTTGCGGGTGTTTTCTATGAAGGTGAATTTTTACGGGATTATATTCCTTCATAGATTTTGCATTTAGCAGATTCGTCTTTTACTATCGTAAAATATTTCCATATTACACTACTAAACGTTTTTGTGGACACGGTTATTATTTCAATTTCACTTCTCCAAAAAAATATAAACGTATATAATCTACACTAGCCTATCTCACACTAACCTATAACCAAAAACACGTGCAATGCAAGGTAGAAAACACATCGTTTGTGCTGGACGTTTGTCGATTGTCCATGCGACCGTCGATCGTAGTTGCGACGTTAACTGTCGGCCAAGGTCGCACGCACCTGCTCTGATTGGGTAATAAAGTTGAGGTTCGTATCCGTATCTGCATTCGCGGATCTAGACACTAATGATCCGTATCCATATCTGCGGACAAACATTTATAACGATCCGACACATCACTAGTGCAAGATCGGCAAACGAAGTGGAAAAGTACAAGCAGGTTCCGGTATGCCTTGTCGACGTTAAAGGTCGCAATTTTAGCATGTGTGTGAGTTTGAACGTAGATGCATGATTGCCTCCTTGAACGGTGGTAAGCAGTATTGTTTTTGACAGTTTACTGGTCTTCGAATTGGAAAAGGTTGAGAAACGCTGATCTAAATAACGAAACGGTTTATTAGAGTAAAGCTCTGTTAAAATGTTTGGATATCCCATGAAATAAATTCAATATGAAGAAAGACGAAATAGATTTGTTATGAACTTCAGGCTACGCTGATATATTCCATATTTAATATCGGCCAGTTCAATCATTTTTATTTTATTTTCTTTCTTAAAAAAATTTGCAGACAGACGACATGAACAAAATAAACAAAATTACTCCTATAGTCATTATACATTGTAATTATCCCTTTGAAATTTTGAAATTCATGTTAGAAAAAAGTTTCAATTTAATTATATGTGAACGACTGAAACATCGACCACAAGATTCTGGTGTTCGTAAATGGAATCATTGTCAGTCCAAACGCAGAGGTAGGGTGACCAGTTTCTATCATTCGTTTGTTTAACTGTTTGGTATTTTTGTAGATGATCGTGATCAGTTTTGTTAAGCGTAGTAGCTTGGTTAGTTATGAAAGTAAATTATTGTGTTCTTAACGATGAAGTGAGAGCTTTCGAATCTGGCTCACATTCCGCCCGTGTCATGACTCAGTCTACGAAGTCGATAAAAGAACGTTCGTACTATATTTTCTATACGCAAAACAAGCTTTGCCAGAACTGGAGTCAACTCAACTATCCTTGAAAACACTAGGCCATTTAATTGAAGAATGTAGTATGTCACCACAAGAAAAGCACTATGACCTGTTCCAAGCGTTTGGTAATTTATCTGGTGTTTCGTAGCTTTCAGTGTCTTAGGGATCTCTCTTACAAAGCAGTCACAATTAAATTTCACTTAACTCACGCTTCCATGCCTTTTACAGGAAACATATACAGTATTAGCCAATTTTGAAATTCAGTATCAATTCATACTATAACAAAAATTAATGGACAGAGGTATAATGTGGCAAAGCAGTAATCTGCGCTTCTTCGCCATTGCCGAGAAAATCGGCACTGAAATATTCGGATGCGTTCAAATACTTTCTACGTTAGGTAGATTTCAGGCGGCGCGTGGTGCATGGAGAAAGCTTTCTGCCTCATAAGCCCGTCGTCTCCGGATCGAATCTCGCTGCTGGAAACTCTATTATTTATTCAAATATATACACCGATAATTCCCCACTATCAGTTTCAACAATTATGCATGTAATAATTTCTTTTAATGCTTTTTATTGTGAAAAGCCGAAGCCGTCTCGTTTCGACCCTCCCGTCACCTGTTGTTGGAATGAACACCCGTCCTTCAACTGTAACGGTCGAGTAACGATTGTTGCGTCCTGGTTGGCTTTTACTTCCGCGAGCGGTTCGGAAGATGAGAGCTCAGAGGAGACTGTCTAAAGTTACCCTTAGAAGTCTCGGAACTAAGTTGGATTCGGGTTTTCAGACAGGGGAACTCGGAGTGGAATAAATGGTGGAAATGAAAAGTCATACAAGTTCAAATTACAAGAAACAAATTTGCAACTCACTAAGAACCAACAAAGTCACAAGGAGAGGGGCGGGGCACTGGGAAACTAATGTTCCGATACATATCTCGATGTCACTCGTGCTCTAAGTCGCTCTAGCCGTTGACGAATCCTTCGCATAGCTATCACTACCATCCTATAGGTAATAACATCCCCATGAGGGTTAATCAGCGGGAAATTCCAATCTTCCAGGTCCATGAGGCTAAGTGAGTGTCCTCCCACCGTTGTGAATATCTAAGTCCCAATTTCCAACTGAGACTGGAGTTGAGAATCGAAGTCCTAGCCCTCTGACTCCGCTATTCTACTATGCAGTGCTGCTAGGCCCCCGGCACTAGGCAGCTACGACCCCACTCTCTGGCGGTCGTTCCTACTCTAACGTTTGTTAGCTCAGCCACCACTGCTTAATGACGGCAATCTCTGTCCTTTCGTCCTTTCCAGAAGCTAATCTGTGGTCAGACACGTCCGCATCACATGGGCCTCCACATGAGATTTTGTAAGGTTGGAAACTCTCTTTCAGTGACCTTTCCCTGCCTCCCGGTTTCTTCCATGCCTAGGTCCGGCTTTGAAAGTGTGTGTCTTAATGTTGTCACCTTACTTGAGGCTCTCCAGACTTTCCCTCTGTTGTTGACGTGCAGTGGATGTCTTAATAGTTTCCTAATGCGTTTGCTTAATGACCTCCCGTCTCTGTGTTTGCTGGCTGGCTCCTAATATTTTAACATTCACAATTCAAATAAGTCTAACTCCTTTTAAATAATTATATTTCGCGAACCCTCGCGAATGCCTTTCGCGACACGATATTTCTATTTTATACCTGCCGCAGCAAATATTTCTATTTTTGAAATATAACTTTGTTTGCGAATAACGTTGGTTTTTTCATAACTAACGGCATAATTGTTTAAACTGATTGCTTGGAATTATTTGTATACTCATTTGAATAAATAAGAAAGTTGCCGGCACCGAGATTCAATCCGGCGACGACGGTCTTATAAGGTAAAGGTTTTGCTCGCTGCGCGCCATTGTAAATTTCTGTAACATCGAAAATTTTGGAACGCAATGGAATACTTCAATGCTGATTTTCTCAACAGCGAAGAAGCGCATGTGACTGCTTTGCCACAATACAGCTCTGACCATGAGCATTTTTAAACACAGTTTGAATTGAATACAAATTTTACAATTGGCGTTCTCCCCTTGTCAGATGTAAAACAAACACGGTGTATCAGAACAGTCTTTCGCCTAACACGTGGTTTTCTTTTATTTGTTTTTGAGACGGAGGTGATCTTGAGGTGTGAACCTCGGCTGAAGGCTGGTGAGAGGTCTGGCAATGTGCCGAGTCGGCCAGCGATCGACCAACTTGCGTGAAATATCAATATTGCCATGGCGGTCAGCTGTTTGCATACTGTGCAAACAACGTAATCCGCCAACCACCGCCGACTCTATATACTGTCCATGTACTGTCTGCAGAGTGTCCAGCTCTGTGGCACGAAAACTTAAAAATTTAAGACGGATGGTAATAGCTACACCCACATAAATTTCGAATACATATTTTCTGTCAAGTGATAGCGACATTGTAGATTTCGTTTTCTGTTCGAATCTTAAGGCAGATCTATTAATTTTATGGTTATTATTCGGTAACGATTCATCAAAAAATACGAGAGGATTGAAGTGAAACTGTCATAAAATTGTTTGAGAGAAACAAAATTCCATGTTGCCTTAAACACAGAATTGTAATGTTCCATGATGTCACGCGTTTAAAAAATTCCATGGATTTAACATAGCCAAATCACACGTCTATGAGATGAAAGATACCTATTGTTTATTCTTCTGGTCCCTATCAGTTCCGGATGTCAGATTGTCTCTGTTAGTTGATTCTCAGAGTAGCTAGGATGTTCTTCTCCCGCCATCACTTCTCTTTCCTGGTTTTTTTCGCTTGTAGAGTAGACTGTATGAGTTGGAAACGGCTATTGTTCCTCGTGATGTGACCAAGTTTATTTCCTCGTAGTGGTGCCATACCGAATAATTTTGGCGATAATTCTAAACACAGGAACATCTTCAGGGTACAAACGCGTGTGATAAGAATTATGTAAGGCGTGGGGCAAAGAAAGCATTCTAGTAAACTGTTCAGACCGCGTGGAATATTTACAACTACCCCTCAAGATATTTCATTATTATTGGAAGAGATTTACCATACTACAGAGGTTTTTACTCCAACATAACAATAAAAACTCGGAACACAGAACTTGACTTTATCTTCTCAAAGTATTTCTCCAGATACTTCGGTCTTCTGCACCGAATCTTCTCATTGCTGTTTGTACACTTTTGAGCCAGGTTAACATGGACCGTCATCATTTCTTCAACTTCCCATTCCAGAAGAAGTTTTGGGATCCTAGTATCCTCTTCCTTCTTACATGGCCGTACCATTCCAATATTTTTCGTTCTATAACTTCATACATATCATCTTCCACTTCCATTATCCTTATTATATTAGTATTCCTTACTTTTTTCCCTTGAATTTCTTGCTGACCTTCTCCAGAAATCCATTTATAATGCCTTCAGTCTTAATACGTTTCTGGTTGATTATCCATGTTTCTGAGGCACATAAGACGTAAATTGACATAAATATATATATATGTTTTTATTCATAACATTCTTGCTCCATAAAATCGAACTGAGCATCCCGATTTCTCTAAGGCCATCAGCAATTCTTTTATTAATTTCCATGTTTGACTTTCCCTCTCTTTCTAAAATTGAACCCAAATAGTAAAAATTATTTACCTTCCATCAATGTACAATTCATCCAAGTCATTAGTGAGATATTCTGTTTTTTGATAGTCAATCTTCAAACCCCATTTTTTATATTCCGTTGATAGCTGATTAAATATGTAATTTGCATCCTCTTATTCTTGTGATACAACGACTTGTTCATCGGCGAATAGTAAACGATGTAGATTCTTTCCTTCTGTTACTTCTAAAACCATTCTATTATACTTTAGAGACCATGTTCTTAAACTAACAACTATATAAATTTTAAATAGGGTTGGTGACATGGTGCATCCCTGCACCAGACCTTTACAATTTGTTTTAAATTTTTGTGATAATGAATAAGCAGTTTTTATATGGCATGTGTTATTTTTGTACATTTCTGGTAGTATTTTAAGTAAAGATTTATCTATATGCGACATATGTAATGCTTTCCATAGCATTTTTCTTGGGACAGTGTCACATGGATTTTTTTTTTTTTTTTTTTTTTTTTAAGTCTATGAAAATTGTTCAGTTCATTGTGTTTTTTCAGAATCTATCGTAATCCGAAAATGTATTCTATACATGACATACCTGCAATAAATCCACATTGTTCGTCTTGAGTCGTAAAATGAATAACTAGTCAAATTTTTATTAGTTTGGCAAAGATTTTCGTCAATGAATTCATAACACAAATCCCAAGATAATCTGAACACACTTTGCGATCTCCTTTCTTGAATATAGTAGTACTGTAACCCAATGTCATTTCTTCTTGTATTGTGTCTCTATATAATATTTTATTAAACAATTTTGTTAAAAGTTTTACAACTTTGTCACCACCATATTTCAATATTTCCAAAATGATTCCAGCTGGCCCAGGAGATTTATTCCTGTTCTTAATACCTCAAGCACTTCGTCTTATGAAATTTGAATGTCTTACCTTCCTGCTCATCTTCATCTCCTCCTTCTACTAAGTATTATTCTCTGTCCTCACTTAATAATTTTTGAAAATACTCTTCCCATTCCCTTAGTTTTATCAACTGGAAATTAGTTTTTCTTTTCTTTTTCGGAGTCCTTTTGATAGGGACCATGCATCTTTACATCTCGACGTATACTTCCATCAATATTTTTTACAACAACAATATCCTCTTTCTAAAAGAAATAATGAAATACTACATTGTAAGATTATGTATCGACTCAGTTTTCACGGACCTTTAGTTCCTAAGATAAGAGTTGAAAGAATTAAGTTTTCAGGTACAAATATTTTGAAAAACCAACTAGTTAGTTCGATATCGAGTCTTACTTTGGAGCCTATAAAAAAATTAGAGAGGAAATAAATGTGTTTTATCGGTTTGATGCGTTTACTTCTGTAAATCTGGTAATGATGATCTGAGTGAGATGAATTAAGTTTCTATTATTTTTCGTAATATTTTCGATAGGTGTATGCACCACTAATTGGAAGTAATTTGACATAATTCAAACATACTACAGTAAAAGGAATTCCTTGTGTTATCTGTACCTGTCACTTCGGCTTAGAGCATTAATAGCGTTGCGTTACTGAAGGCTTGAATGTTGAACTCTTCCAGGTTAAAACCTACTATCCTAATTACAATTTTTAGAGGAGTTTGGGGGTTATACAAAATTTTCCATAAACTAAGCATCTAAAAAAAGTAATAACAAAAATTAAAATCTAACAAACGTATCATTCCCAATAACCAGACACCTCGAATACTTCCCCCTGCTTACCTCTAGCCACCTTCCTTCCACCCCTAAAAGTTGCGGACAACTTTTCATCACCAGATAAGTCATAAATAATCGACTGAACCTTCACCACCCTAGTGGTAGAAAATAGCAACAAATATTAGCGTATTAAGCAGTTTCGCATCTTTCTTACGTATTAATAAAGTTTTTTGTGTCTCGATTTACTGTTCGTTGAAGCTGAGGTCATTACAGCCAGAGAAGAATGGGGGCTAACGAAGGAGAAGGAATTCAGACACGGCCTTTTGAAGGAACCATCCCGGCAACCACGAAAACCAAACTCTGGATGATCAAACAGTGATTTCAACACACGTTCTCATGAATGACAGTTGTAGTTCACTTTGAAAGTCAAATTTACTTCATATTTATCGCCAATTAAATATGTAAATTAGACTTGCAACGAATATTCGGCAACTATTCGGTATTCGGCCTATTCGGCCACTTTTTTACTATTCGGCCGAATACCGAATATCTAGGTACTATTCGGCCGAATACCGAATACTTAGGATTTTTTTTAGTTAGATAATTGCCTAAAATAAAACGATTGATTAATTGCATGGTAATGTATTTAACTTACAATTACAAAAAATAATCGTGCATGGTCAACTGAACACGATGTCAAAGCAAACCAAAAATATTAAATACCTATTCACTGGAATCATCATAATTCAAATTTAGGAGTGGAAGATTGTGATGCAGAAATATTAATTATTCTGCATTGTCAGGTAGTAGTTTACTTCTTTTCTTCTCGTAGACATTTCCAGCTTCAGAGAAAAGCCGCTCCGAATAAACACTGGTTCCTGGCGCGGACAAGTATTTTGCTGCAAGCTTTGTCAAACGGAAATTTCTCTCTTCTTGCTTGCCACCAAATGTACGGACTATCATGCCATGATTAATATTTAAATAAACATCAATTTCAGTTTCAACTGCATTTGGTGAAGTTTATCTCCAAAAAAATAGAGCAACGATTCCCAAAGTGGTTGATATTGACCTTGCAGGGGGTGTAACAAGGAAATTTGGGAATTCACGAAATGAAAACGGGGAGTCCACCCACTTTCAACAATCCAGGCATTTAGTAAAGTAATTTCAAGTTTTAGTAAAGATGAAATGAAAACCATACACGGCTTATTTAACAGATGTACTTGCTAATTTTAATTGTGTTGACTTGCGGTTACAAAGTGATGGTCCGAATTTAATAAAACTAAGGCCATAATTTTAGGTTTTCTTGTCAGAATTAATATATTCAAACAAAACCGAAGCACAGAATCTTCCCAGTTCTACAACTTGTAACTGATAAACGTTGAGGATGATGACGTTTCTGCCTATATTCAACATTTAGTCTAAATGCCCTTCTCACAGACTTAAAAACGAGGTATGAGGATGTTGTGACTACGGAAATACTGCACTCTGTTATCGATCCAAGTAGTGAAGAATATTGATCGAAATAATCACTATCGTACTATGTAGGGGGCAGTTCAGAAAGTGGTATTAGCAATTCGGTCTTAAGAAGTTTATACCAATTGTTTATCCCGTATTATGAACTATCGTAAGAAAGCTTTTCCATCTTCACACCTCATTGGATGTTATTCTTAATAATAATAAAAAAATAATGTCATAAATAATCCAACGTAGATACTTGAGCCCATACTTCAAGCTTGCTAAACCGGCACAGAGTGGTAGGAGGTAACTTTGCTTTAACAGCCGGGCGACAGACAAGCACAGCAATACAAATTTTGGTTCACTCCGGCCGAATACTTTTGCCGAATATTCGGCTATTCGGCCAGAAAGTCTGCCGAATATTCGGTATTCGGCGTATGGCCGAATATACTATTCGTTGCAAGTCTAATGTAAATATATTTAACGTAGTGATCGTAGCAACATGCATTAAAATCGCAAGACAGGTAAGAATACTTGAAAATAATCTTTTTTTCCGATAAGGCCTTTACAAACAGGGTTGTTGGAGCGCCAGGATTCTGGACAAGCATTAGGCGAGAAATCTATGACATTCTTGTAATTCTCCACTGAAAACCGAAATCTGGATGGGCGGATCGGGAATTGAAACCTCATCTTCCCAAATTGGGCGTCACCTACCAATCAGTTCTAAATTTATTACATTTCAATGTCTTCACAAACCTCCTAAACATGCCACTAAGCTCCCGAACTGTAGTTCTTAATCCAGAAAAATAGGGGCTTCCTACGGGGTCGAAACCAATTCTTTGCGCGCCCAGTGACAAGAGATGTACGGCTAAGTACTCGGCGCAATAATTTTGCAAATTTGTTATAGTTGGTAAGATTGCCTGATGCATGGAAATAAGTACAGTTCGTATTTCAGTGGTTCAACAGCCAGATGTCGGCAATATTAATATGTAAGTGAAGTACAAGTGAATCCAAGGGTGAAAAAAAAAAAAAAAAATGAAAGACATACGCAGAGATGTATAATCGTCTATCAGTAGAGAAAAGGCCTAAAAAGGTACTAGAATATTAAGATAACGTTTAAACATGCGTGTCAATTCGATACATCAACACTTTATAATCTTTTCTAAATTCTGAGCGATTTTATTAAATTTTAGTCTGTATTTATAGAAATAAAAGAAAAAATGAAAATCTGCTCACGAGAGAATTTAGCAGAATTTATAGTGTTTTCCTCATTTGGAGAAAGTGTAGCCAGATGACCACAAAAAAAGAAAAAAAAAAAGAAAAAGTGGATATGAAAATTTGTTAGAATTCTGTGGAGTACATGATTTTGTCAGTGTAAACAAAGATTTTATTTTTTATATAATGTGCAGGGGCAATAGATATCTGGTAGCTCAGTGGTTAAGGCGCTTGCTTTCAAAACGTTCACTGCTCCGGTCCCACGTTCGAATCCCGGCAGGCGCAGGAATTTTGAGAGATGTGTTTGATCATATGAATTATGCCAGGACTCTCCGTGGTTCAGATTCCACGTTAAACTGTAGGTCCAACAGGAAAGGAACTGGCCGTCCTACCTCTTAGTATGCCTCCTTCTGGAGGATCCAACCAACCTTCGGGTTGTGGACTAAGTTAAGTTTTATGTTTATAATGTCCAGGCATGTTTTTGGTAATATTTTCACAGATACAGTCCAGGAATAATACATGAAAAATTCAAATCTTGAAAGAATCGGGCAGTTTCCAAAAAACCGAAAGTACCGACTAAAGTTCCTCTACAGCTATGCTCTTTCCTATGAAAGAATCTTGTTTCGATATGTGTGGAAATACAAACTTTAAAATATTGCCAAATTACGCTTTAATAATAACTTTTGAAAACATATTGGTCATTTTCTCCAAACTCTATGAAAAGGAGTAAGTATACATATATCCTGATGCAGTCTTTTTACACACATACATTTTTTTTGCTTATTTCTGCGTTGAGAAAAATGTATAAAGCAGCACAAGATATTGCTCTGTTTCTTGATTTATATTTATGAACTTTTCAGTTACACTTATAAAGAAAACTGCATCAGACAAAACAACAACTATGTGAAAATTCGTCAGCTGGAGCGTCTACAAAAGCCTTCAACTCTGCGGAAACTCCACGCACCACGCCTATGTTTGCATTGATGCTTTTTTTTTTTTTTTTTTTTTTTTTTTTTTTTTTTAAATAAGATCCAACTTCACGCTCCGACCCGGCACTCCGACAGTTTGGCGTGTTAATGTGAGAGCCTCCTATTGTTTATTTACACCGAGTGGGGGAGAACAAGTAGATTCATGATCTGCAGTGGTAATACACAATTAGACTGAGTAGGCGAATACCTTTGGATCTAGCTGCGAAATGGGAACTGACGGCTGATCGTCTTCCTAGGTGCGAATCGAGTCAGTGAACGGTCTGTAACAAGTTCACCAATCCACTCTGGAAGAACATTTTTCGTAACATCCAAGGGTCGAAGCGAGTTAGACAGTATGCAGCCCAGCTCTGGTAACAGTGCCGTAATGCTGAAGACATTTACACTACCACAGTCAAATTTTCTGCAACTTGGCAAATTCTATATCAATACAATCGTAGATCCATAATGATTTGATTGTTCTTTGTACAACAGGTGTTAAATCAGTTTTGTTTGCTGAATAAATAGTATTTGTAGTAGATTTTACATTCAAAACGCAAATAATTATCCTTTAGCGCATAATGTTATGAAAATGTAATGATATGAAATTTTGCCATTTACAGGTATAAGAGATAGACACGCTTGCCAATCCGCAGAGCAATAATGAAAACAGATGAAATTTCTTGCTACTGCTTTGCCTATCATTCCTTAGACGATTGAAGAAACAGTCAGTAAACCGACGTCTGTGAGACCATATTTTTCTAACGACCGAAATTGGGACTGCGATTAATCGAATAGGTAACAAAACAATTATAGATTCTCATAACAAATTATCCGAAGTCACATGTCTTTAAAAGTCATTCGCCATCTCAAATTAGTTGTAATGCACCAAATTTCGATAGTTCCTTTTATACTAAATTCTTTCTGAAGTCGCTACATTATAACTGCTACTACCAGGATCAGCTGGTTCTGGTAATTGTATTAATAATGTAGTAGTAATGAGTAGCAGGATTTGCGTGTCTCTAAACTGATTATGACTTATTAAAGCTAATACTTTTTAATATATACTGTACCATATCCCTAAACTGAACTCAACGCTTCAAATTTAACGCTTGTTCTGTTCCGAGCAGGCTTACACTTACCTGCCGCATTTTTAACGTTTACAGAGCACCATTATTATGTTACGTGTTGGAATACAAAATTATGCCTGCTTTCGTTTCGTTCATTCTTAACATTGATGCATTGTACATAGGGTCAACGTAAATTTCGTGCCGTATCCAGGTTTATAATTATGTGATCAGCCTTACTTCACCTTTTTACTTCACTAATGGGAACTGCGTTGGAAACTCTCCCTGTAAGATAATTTGGGACAAAGTGACCATTTTGGAAAATCAGATGTCAGCAGTGGCACTACAGAATGAAAAATGAATTTTTTGATTATTTATCTCTCTATATTCAGTTAATTGATTGAGGAAACTTGAATTTGGTGTATTCATTGTATTTCCAGTTTATCTCTCGCTATTGCAGCAGTAATATCTTCCTGCTTGTAAGCGCTTATACTCTGAATCAAGCCTGGACTGACTCTGAACTGCGTTATGATTCCATCATGGACTGTGGATGCCCGTGGGACGGCTACTGGAGTTGCAATCAGGTTGGGCACTGTGCGGCACTCTGAAGAGAATATCCGGCGCAGGGAGAGGTGGGGGGTGGGGGGGGGGGGGGGGGAAGCAGTCACATCGTTGGTAACTGAGGCTGGTGGGAAGGAGTGCGCATGAAATTCCTCGGCCACTGAATGGCTGACCGGTTGAAGGTCTCGACGAGATAGAGGCAAGAGGAACTCGAGGGTATGATTATCACTGAGACTGCGCGCCTACCTTCAGATCTTATCATAGGAGGAATTGTAACTCTGAATTAAGGCAGCATGGTGGAAATGCTGCTCTGATAATACGAAGGGCGTCCAATGATTTCCCTAAGGTAATGCTCGTACAGTGTGCTGTAGTTTGTGACGTTAATAATTTTCCTTTGTATGTTATTTGCTATATTTATTATTCACTAGCTGGTACCCACGACTTCGTTCGTGATTGTAAAGAATTCATATGGACAGCTATAGACATCTAACCACCATAGTGCACGATGGGAGACTCGATACTATTACCACACACAAATACCAGTCTTCTGCGCTATGTAGTTCCGGCAGCAAAGTAAAATTTACGGATACACACAAGTCTTTGGATGAAATACGAAAATATTCATGATCGACCAATTTCAAACACCATATCTCACACACTCCCACAGTTACCGAATTTCGGCAAACGTTGTGATCGATGGGAGACTCTGTGTTATTCCACACACAAACGCCAGTGATCTGCGATTGATAGTTTTCACTTAAAAGTGATACACCGTGACACATGCGTCTTTGACAGAAATATGAAATTGCCGCAGGTCGACCATTTTCATCCCCCATATCTTCCATACCCCCATAGCTACAGACATCTAACAACCGTAGTGCACGACAACAGACAATATTCTACTACCACACATAAACACCAATGCTATGTAGTAGTGGCAGAAAAGTGACATATGCGGAGACACTTGCCTTTCGTCAAAATACGAAAATATCCTTGGTCGGCCACTTACAACCACCATATCTCCCACACAACCACAGTTTCTGCAATTCGGCCGCTGTTGTGATCGAAAGGTAACTATGTGTTACTACCATACACAAATGCCCAGAGATCTGTGATCGATAGTTTTCGCTGAAAAGTGATACACCATGACACTTTTGTCTTTGGCAGAAGTATGAAATTGCCACAGGTCGATCACTTTCAACCCCCATATCTCCCACACCCCCATAGCTACCGACATCTAACAACCATAGTGCACTACATGAGATACGATTCTGCTACCAAACACAAACAGCAATGCTCTATGGTATGTAGTTGTGGCAGAAAAGTGACATATGCGGAGACAGTGGAAATACGAAAATATCCTTGGTCGGCCACTTACAACCACCATATCTCCCACACAACCACAGTTTCTGCAATTCGGCCGCTGTTGTGATCGAAAGGTAACTATGTGTTACTACCATACACAAATGCCAGAGATCTGTGATCGATAGTTTTCGCTGAAAAGTGATACACCATGACACTTTTGTCTTTGGCAGAAGTATGAAATTGCCACAGGTCGATCACTTTCAACCCCCATATCTCCCACATCCCCATAGCTACCGACATCTAACAACCATAGTGCACTACATAAGATACGATTCTACTATCAAACACAAACACCAATGCTCTATGCTATGTAGTTGTGGCAGAAAAGTGACATATGCGGAGACAGTGGAAATACGAAAATATCCTTGGTTGGCACTTACAACCACCATATCTACCACAGTACCACAGTTTCTGAAATTCGGCCGCTGTTGTGATCGAAAGGTGACTCTGTGCTACTACTACACACAAACGCCAGTTATCTGTGATCTATAGTTTTCGCTGAAAAGTGATACACCATGACACTTTTGTCTTTGGCAGAAGTATGAAATTGCCACAGGTCGATCACTTTCAACCCCCATATCTCCCACACCCCCATAGCTACCGACATCTAACAACCATATTGCACTACATGAGAAACGATTTTACTACCAAACACAAACACCAATGCTCTATGCTATGTAGTTGTGGCAGAAAAGTGACATATGCGGAGACAGTGGAAATACGAAAATATTCTTGGTCGGCCACTTACAACCACCATATCTACCACAGTACCACAGTTTCTGAAATTCGGCCGCTATTGTGATCGAAAGGTGACTCTGTGCTACTACTACACACAAACTCCAGTTATCTCTGATCTATAGTTTTCGCTGAAAAGTGATACACCATGACACTTTTGTCTTTGGCAGAAGTATGAAATTGCCACAGGTCGACCACTTTCAACCCCCATTTCTCCCACACCCCCATAGCTACCGACATCTAACAACCATAGTGCACGACAGGAAAGACGATTCTACTACCACACACAAACAGCAATGCTCTATGCTATGTAGTTGTGGCAGAAAAGTGACATATGTGGAGACAGTTGAAATACCAAAATATCCTTGGTCGGCCACTTACAACCACCATATCTACCACAGTACCACAGTTTCTGAAATTCGGCCGCTGTTGTGATCGAAAGGAGACTCTGTGCTACTACTACACACAAACTCCAGTTATCTGTGATCTATAGTTTTCGCTGAAAAGTGATACACCATGACACTTTTGTCTTTGGCAGAAGTATGAAATTGCCACAGGTCGACCACTTTCAACAGCCATATCTCCCACATCCCCATAGCTAAAGACATCTAACAACCATAGTGCACTACATGAGATACGATTCTACTATCAAACACAAACACCAATGCTCTATGCTATGTAGTTGTGGCAGAAAAGTGACAAATGCGGAGACAGTCGAAATACCAAATATCCTTGGTCGGCCACTTACAACCACCATATCTACCACAGTACCACAGTTTCTGAAATTCGGCCGCTGTTGTGATCGAAAGGTGACTCTGTGCTACTACTGCTCACAAACGCCAGTTATCTGTAATCTATAGTTTTCGCTGAAAAGTGATACACCATGACACTTTTGTCTTTGGTAGAAGTATGAAATTGCCACAGGTCGACCACTTTCAACAGCCATATCTCCCACATCCCCATAGCTACCGACATCTAACAACCATAGTGCACTACATGAGATACGATTCTACTATCAAACACAAACACCAATGCTCTATGCTATGTAGTTGTGGCAGAAAAGTGACAAATGCGGAGACAGTCGAAATACCAAAATATCCTTGGATCGGCCACTTACAACCACCATATCTACCACTAGTAACACAGTTTCTGAAATTCGGCCGCTGTTGTGATCGAAAGGTGACTCTGTGCTACTACTGCATCACAAACGCCAGTTATCTGTAATCTATAGTTTTCGCTGAAAAGTGATACACCATGACACTTTTGTCTTTGGTAGAAGTATGAAATTGCCACAGGTCGACCACTTTCAACAGCCATATCTCCCACATCCCCATAGCTACCGACATCTAACAACCATAGTGCACTACATGAGATACGATTCTACTATCCAAACACAAACACCAATGCTCTATGCTATGTAGTTGTGGCAGAAAAGTGACATATGCGGAGACAGTCTGAATTACGAAAATATCCTTGGTCGGCCACTTACAACCACCATATCTACCACAGTACCACAGTTTCTGAAATTCGGCCGCTGTTGTGATCGAAAGGTGACTCTGTGCTACTACTGCTCACAAAACGCCAGTTATCTGTATCTATAGTATTTCGCTGAAAAGTGATACACCATGACACTTTTGTCTTTGGAAGAAGTATGAAATTGCCACAGGTCGAACCCTCTCAACACCCATATCTCCCACATCTCCCATAGCTACCGACATCTAACAACCATAGTGCACTACATGAAGATACGATTCTACTACCACACACAAACATCAATGCTCTATGCTATGTAGTTGTGGCAGAAAAGTGACAATATGCGGAGACAGTCGAAATACGAAAATATCCTTGGTCGGCCACTTACAACCACCATATCTACCACAGTACCACAGTTTCTGAAATTCGGCCGCGGTTGTGATCGAAAGGTGACTCTGTGCTACTACTACACACAAACGCCAGTTATCTGTAATCTATAGTTTTCGCTGAAAAGTGATACACCATGACACTTTTGTCTTTGGAAGAAGTATGAAATTGCCACAGGTCGACCACTTTCAACCCCCATATCTCCCACATCCCCATAGCTACCGACATCTAACAACCATAGTGCACGACATGGAAAGACGATTCTACTACCACACACAAACACCAAAGGTCTATGTTATGTAGTTGTGGCAGGAAAGAGAAGTATACGGAGATACGAATTTTTGGTCGAAATATGAAAACGCCCTGCACTGACCAACTTTAATCATTATATCTCCCACATCCCCACAGCTATCGGCATTCGTCCAACGTTGTGCACGACAGGAAACTCCATGCTACTTCCACCCACAAACATCAGTCATCTGTGCTAGGTAGTGGTGGCTGAAAAGTGAAATATAGGAAAAAACACGTCTATTTTTATATATATATAAGATTATAAAATTGCAAATCATTTTATATTAGTGATTATTAATTATGGGAGTGGTGACGGGAGTAGCTTGTTATTATTACAAAGGTAACTGAACATAAGGTCGCTATAAATGTGGAACTTGTTCAGTCCCCATGGAGTAATGTTTTCAGTAAAATCGCGCGCGGGAAAAAAGCTTAAAACTATTTTTTTTTTTTAAAAAAAAACGTAAATTACTTACTCCTCTGTTGTAATGTAAAATGCAAGTTGTCTTTCTGACCCAAGCTAAAGTTAAATTTAATCAAAACTTACGCTAAAATTGCTGCTCAAAAATTAAAACTTTTTCCAATTGTATGAGTGGGAAAAGAATTTATTTGAAACATCTACATCAAACGGATTTAAATAAATAAAAAGCAACTAACAATTAACGTAATTAAATAACGAGTATTTATTTATTTATCAATTTTATTCCATTGATCCTTGTTGAGGAAGGACCTCTGGGATGTGAAACATGTCATGGTTTATACACATACATACAATATGAGTAATAATCATAGTGAAAACAATTATATGTATGTAACCGTAACATCTCCGGCTGTTGTAGCTAGCCAACGAGGGTCCGTAGCGTGACGTCAGCGTCACAGTGACCAAGATTAAGCACTTATTACTACCGATGATGACGATCTGTTATTTGAAAAATAGTTTTGCATGGAAGCGCTGTCACAAACAAGCGTTCAAAAAATTAATGATTTCAGACATTGGACTATTAAAACATTTAAAATAAAACGCACATTTACTACTTTAAAAAAAAAAGAAGCGATCAGTATAACATACAGAAGGTCTAACGTTCTGGGAAAACCTGTATTGAAAAACAGATTGTAGAAAATTTGGAAGAGTGCAGAAGGTTTAGAGAATACATGTCATATCAAGACCTGCCATAGGGCAGAATACTTTTTATCTCTTACCTTATTAAATAGCGAATTTCTATGTTTGTTCGCTATGGAAAACCGAATGGTTGAAGGCATACATTTAAAATTTTCAGGAAAGGTCCAATATCTAAAGACGGATTTGGCGACAAATATGCCTCATCTTCTACTTTCGTAGAAAATGAGAAATTTTCTTGTGACAAAATCAAATAGAAGTGGAACGAAATAAAAGACTACTTAGCCTGGAATGCGAACACATAGGAGAAGAATGAAATAAAAAAAGGTATCAAAAGTACGGATTTAATAGTCTCATTGAAAAGGAGAAATTAATATTTATGCGATAAAATTAGAATTCGAACAAAACATACAAGTAAACAGAAGAAGAATTTACTAATACAGGAAACATAAATAATTTAGAGACTATACTAACACTGCAAGCAGGATTTTACTTTGGCAATTTTGCTCTTGACGTCGATTTTTTAAAAAACGGGTGTTATATTTGCTCTTTGTATTGGTGTGTTTTACTTCTATATTACTTAATTTAATAATAATAATAAACTATAATTTGTTTGAACGTCCCGTGTCCGTATTTCATCAACCACCTGGGGCATTCCCTTCATTAGATGTTGTTGTCCTTCACTACTATGTAATGAGACAGGTTACACATGACCTTATAAACATAAACTGCAAAGAGCTGATAAATTTCTAGTATCAGTTTTAGAGGGGCTGAAATTCACATTACATGGCACTTGGTATGGCAGAGAGAAACGCGATTTCCCGAGCCCGCCTGGATTGCATTCTTCCCTGGCGGAGCTATTTTCGATACAGAGACATAAATCTCACTTCTGCACGCTAGCGGAGAAAGGCATCTGGCATTACTTGTGCTCTCCGCCCAGAAAGACACACGGCCTCCATTCTGCCGGATAACTTTCTTTCCTGCAGAGAACATACTATGTCAACCGCCAAGTGTGCTTTTCGACTTTTTTCAACTAACTCGTTACTTCGTTCTCTTAAGAACACCATTAATTCTTGTTGTGAGTGTTCTCAGAGCTACTGTGTTAGTTATAAATTTACCAGGTGCAAAGTTATTGAGTTCTCTGTACAGAGAAGCTGTTGGCTTGGTTTAGAAGTCTTGTGTTTCGTACAACACTACCTCCGTCATATATACTATAGTTTACGGTATAATGTCTTGAGTAAAACACTAGAATAAGTTGATGATAAGTCCTGGAACCACAAAATATTTAAATAACTAACATACCCGATTACTTTATCCACATCGAAAATTAAACTATTCATCATTTTGTTGTAGATTTGTAAATTATTATAATTAAATTACCTAGTTTCGTCGTGTGCAATTAGCGTTCACTTAATTGGATGTTTTTCCTACATTACGTCACTCTCGGTTCTTATGACTTGTAGCGTCTGGTTTTTAAGACGTTATTAAAAAATTAATGAGATGCATTAATTAATAAGTTAATTTGCAAAATTAATCCCGGGTAGGCGCCAAGAATGGAAGTGTACTCTATCAGAGAGAAGCGACATTCCAATTCTGAAATACTTTTTATCAAAGCAATTGTACTTTTGAAATTACCATTAAAAATACATATCTTCATCTATTCAAATGGTATACTGATACATTGGGAAGGAAGATACTGAAAGCAGGGATTACAACACCTATATTATTTACTTTGAATATAAAATTGGTTGATTTATTGAAAAGAACTGAATATTTAAGGAGTTAACAAAGTTAAACGTTTCTTTTGAACAATTCAGAGCATAATTCGAATCTCAAAGCGTTTCCTAGGGTTGAATGGCGCAAGAGTGTCTATACATCGCCAGATTTCTTTACCGTAGCAGATGAGGTGCGGATAAAACAGAGTCTCACGGACCCTGTTGATCAGCTGGGCGCGAGGCCGGTGATGGCTGCCTCAGGTAGAGGCGGCTGATCCCTCGAGAATTCGGCCTGGCGAGCTCTGTCCCCAGTCCAGGTCAACTCCTTTTCCGACCAGAAAACAGAGTCTCCCGGGGTGCGCCGCTGCGGGTTGTTCGCCGGCCAGAAACAGAATGTCTCCTCCTCGCTTGTTGGCCCCGTCGAAGACTTCCAGATTTAATTTCCTGCTCCGAATTCAGGAGACGTAGCGTCATAAATGTAACTCAGACTTTATCCTAGACCGTATGTTTTCAGAAATCTTTTGGGTAGTTTTCGATTAGTGGCAGAACAAACAGACTTATTCCCGTTATGATAGTGCGGCTAACCTACAATCTGTATGATAGTTGCAAAGTCAATCTACATTTTTAATTTGAAAGTGTAATTGTACGTTTGTATCTGTATTTTTGGTCTGAGCATCGGGTTCTGTTGGAATACCTATGATCAGAGAGTTGAATCTTTTTAGAAGTAATTATTACAATGATTATAAACAAGCGCAGATTAGATGTATATAAGTCGTAAAGAGACTGGAACCAGGTCATAAATCTGAGTAACAGCTCCCTCCAAAACTTAGAATCAAAGTGGCAGTTGGAGCACTTTCCTTTGGTCGGCATGCCGTTGATAATTTTCAGTGTATAGCAGAAAGGATCACAGAGCTGTGAATATTGCCGCACACATAAACGACTTATATTATTACTGTGCTTTCAAGATGGGATGAAAGTCGTTGCTGCACTCATCGTGACAAGCCGCCGCGCCGCGGCCATAAGCCCTCGAAGGGGCGAGGGTGAGGCGGAGATTTCACGACGAGACGAGAAGAAACACCGGTTGCGCCATTAACAGCCAACTTCTGGAGTGGAAGAAAAAACCAGACGGGGCGAGGTAAAATCTTTCACGAAGTTGGGACACCTAACTGGTTAGGTCGTTGACAACGCCACATTTTGGCTTCTCCGCCATTTATATTTATAACTTAAATATTTTCCTGTTTCCCAGGCTTTGGGTTTGCCGTTACCGTCTTTTTTTTTTTAATTTTTAATCTTCTCCTGATGTGTTGTTAAGTGATCAAAGAAGAAGACAATGGACTTTGGCATTTCCTCGCACGCCATTGTCTGAAAAAAACAAAAATTAAAATTTTCACGTATCCAACGTTCTTATTTAGCCGTCACATTATTGGTTAATTTTTTTTTATTTTTTATTAATTTATTTTTTATTTTATTATTTTATTTTTTTTTTATTTTTTTTTTGCCAGAAGTCTCAAGTTCTGAAATTTTTTACTTTTTAATTTGATGGTCTTTTTATTTTTGCTATTTCGTCCAGATAGCTTCCAAATTTTGTTTTGTATTTCGTCGTTTTCTTTAAACTCCAAACTTTAATTTTCAAGGTTGATAAATACTCTTCTAAGTTCTGGGATGTCTTCTGCAGTATATCCTGCATTGCGTGTCCTAAAATCCATATTAGACTGTTATGTTTCTCTATAGGTATAATCTTGAAATCCGGCTTTGTTAGGATATTGGTGAGTATTTTCCTGGGCGGTTTTTGCATCATGCGTGCCACTAAATGTTTTGTCCACGTCCAGATTGTTTGCGCTCTTCCGCAAGAGATTCGGTGTACTAGCGTATCTGTGTTGCCGCAAGTGTCACATCTATCTGTTGGCTTGAGGTGAATACGATGTAGCTTCTCATTGGTGGCCAGGGTCTCGTTGGCTACTTTGTACCAAAGAGCTTGAGTCTCGGACGGAATTGTTTTGTTGAAAATGTTTGCCCACACGTTTTTCCAGTTGATTTCCGGGTATTTAGTTTCTATTATATTTCCCCGTTTATGGGCCATCATACATGCGTAAATCTCTTTTGTTGTCTTGGGAAAGTTGTTCTTTCTTGTCTCCATGATATAGCTGCTTTCGATGAAGTACAGCCTGAAATGGTAAAGGGAATTATTGATATGGGCAATCCCTACCGGTGCCGTTGTACTCACCGGTTTGTAATGTTCCAATAATTGTGCCGTTATGGTTTCCTTGTTTTCAGATACTTTCCTCATTGCCTGTATGAAGATCGCATTTGCTTTGGTTCTTGCATCTATTAAACCTAAACCTCCTCTTGCTTTTGGCAGGGTTAGCGTCTGGAAGTTGACTTTGAATATGTCACCTTGGCTCAAGAACCAGGCTACTGCCCTCTTAACGCTTTGTATTATCCCTTTCGGTGCAGGGAGCACTTGGGCAACATAGTTTAATTTGCCAAGGACCGCCAGATTTATTAAATTTGCTTTCTGTATTTTGTTGATCCGTCTGGTTTTTGTGCAGTTGCAGAATGGCCCTTGTGCTGTTTAACACTTCTCGCCAATTGATTACACTCATTTTGAGTGGATTGGTTTCTAGCCACACACCTAAGGCCTTGTGTTTGCTCATTTGTTTGAATCCATAAGTATTTACAATATTTTGAGGTCCTGATCCAATGTAAAGTATGCCTGATTTGTCCATGTTGACTGTGGCACCACTTTCAGGGCCATAAATCTTTATCTGGTTATTAATTGTTACTAGGTCGTCATTGTCGGTTACGTAGAACCCAATATCGTCTGCATAAGCTCTTTTTAGTGTATCTTCTACCTTGGAACGTTATACCCTTTGTCAAGGAGTGGATGCTCCGTAGTAAGGGTTCCGTGTATATGGCGAACAAGACCATTGAGAGGGGGCAGCCTTGTCTCAGGCCTCGGCCCATACGAAAGTTTTTTGAGATGAATCCGTTTACTAATACACTTGTGGTAGCACCGTTGGTTAGTTTCTTGATTACTGATACGAAGCTCGTTCCCATGCCCATTCTCCTCATGGTATTGTATAAGAACTGGTGTTCGACACGATCGTATGCTTTGTCAAAATCTAGGAAGAGAATTCCCGCTTTTAGCTTCAGGTTGTCTGCCAAGGAGATGATATCTCTATGTTCCAAGATTGCATGTTGGATCCCGCGATTAGGGATCGGACCCGCTTGGTACGGGCCAAGAATTTTGGTGAGTAATGGTGTTATTCTTCGTTTCAGGATACGAGTCAAAATCTTGAAGTCGGAGTTCAGTAGCGTTATGGGTCTTAACTTTCTGATATTCTTCGTGTGTGGTGTTTTTGGGATGAGAATTATTATGCCTTCCGTGAAGGCTTCAGGCAATCGTTCAATCTGCCATATTTCATTGAATATATCGACCATCTTGTGGGATATGATGTTCCAGAAAGCTCTATAAAATTCCAGGGGAAGACCGTCTTTACCGGGAGATTTTCTAGTTTTCCCAGCCATGAGGGACAACTCTGCTTCTTCTAGTGTGATGTCTCTGGTAATCTCTCTTCGCTCGTTGTCGTCCATGTATTCATTTATGTGGTTTAGGGTGGAGTCCCTGTTATCTCCGGTTGTGGTGGAGGCTCTGTAAAAGGATGAAAAATGGTTCCAGATCATTGCGGGAATTTCCTTTTGGTTGGTTGTTCTGACTCCATCTTCCGCAGTTATGTTTGATAAGTACTGGGAGTTTCTTCTTTTTGTCGCCCTAATCAGATGGTATAGCGATGCCTTCTCTTTCTCTACTAAGTCCACGCTATCGGTGTTGACTAAAAGGGATTCCATTCTTGATGCTTGGTATTTGTTAATTTTGGCTTTATACTTTTTAATCAGTACGTGGTCGTGGATGGTGTGCACGTCTTTTTTGTACAGGTCCTTCAGACATCTGTAGTAAAATTCCATGGTATTGTTTGTCCAGTGATGTTTTACGTGTGAGTAGGCGATAATAGCTTTTCTTATTCTTGGTTTCGCATGGGTTATCCACCAGCTTAAATTTGAGCTATACTTGTGGCAGTTTCTGACACTTGAAAACCAGGTGGTGATGACGCTTTCCTTACATTCAGCATCGCGAAGAAGCGAAACGTTCATCTTCCAATATCCTTTACCTCTCTGAATATTAATTGGGTCGCACTTAATTCTGCATATGTACGCACAGTGATCGGAGAAGCTTAAGGGTACTATTTCATCGCTACTAACTGCTGGGTCTAGAGTGTTAGATACGTAAATTCTATCAAGTCTGCTTTTTGATGTCGGGGTCATGTGTGTGTGACTAGTTTGGTTTCCGTGCAATGCCCGAAACGTGTCCTTGAGGCCTAATCCTTCGACCATTTTTTGCTAATTCTTGACAGATGTTAGGGTTTGGTCTTTGGTCGCTTCGGTCAATTACGCAGTTAAAGTCACCGCCAATTACAAGTCTGGTCGGTTTCTTGCGTAATAAGTAAGGTATATCACTTTTGAAGAATTCCGCTCTCTCCTGTTTTTTATTAGTGCCTGAGGGTGCATATAAATTGACGATGCATATGTCCTTGATGTATACTGCTATACCCCTTCCGGATGTTAAAATTTCCGGGTTTGTGTAGGACAGTCCTTCCTTGATTATTATTGCAGTTCCGGTTTTGCAGTGGGAGTCTAAATTGGTTATGGTTTCGTAACCGAAGAGTTCAAACTCCCTGATTATCACTTCTTGCATGAGTGCGACGTCTATTTGATTTTGGATAAGAAATTGTTGCAAGGCATAAAACTTTGTTTTAGCTGTTATGCGATTGATGTTAATCGTTGTTAGTGTCAAGACTTGATTCATTGTGATGGTGCTTGGCCTTGGTTGTCCGCCAATCCGTTAGTGTCCGACAGCAGCTGTTCCATGCGTCAAGTCTGTTCTATACCGTTAAGTTTCCTGTTTACGGTCTCCAGGTGTTTGTTTCCTTGTGAGTTCGTCGCTGCGATTTATGTTCAGGAAGTCTGCCTGACATCCTCTATGTCTTCGTTATGATCGTTGTCTGCCCAACTAAAGGACATACCTTCTGTCTCCGTACCTGTTTCTCGGTGTCTGACTGAGTTTGGATTTAACTCTGCATTAAATGTTGGCCGGCTCTTCCCGATTTGTTGCTTTTTGAGCTTTTTACCAGTGCCTTTAGCATCGTCTGTATTTTCTCTTTCAGTGGATGTTTCCCTAGTTTGTTTACTTTTCGTCTCTGGTTGTTTTCTTGCACGACGTTTCTTACTGGGTTTGGGCTTCGCTGGTTTCGTCCACTCGGTTTCTTCTGCTGTCGACGGGACTTCAGTTGTCAAATTCGTTTCGTCCTTCTCGTCGGCCGACTCCCTGTTATCGTCGGTTTCTGCCGTATTTTTCAACGATTCAACATTTCTCTTCTGTTTTGTCTCTTCCATGTTTGTTATTGTCTTTTCTATCAAGTCTCCTTCTTGTTTTCTTGGTAAATTTTTCGCTTTTGTGTTCATGGTTTTGGATACCTCGTCGCACCTTGTTTCTTCAGTGTTCCTTATGTCGTCATTTTGTTGTTCCCTCGTTTCTCTTCTTGTTTTCGTCTCCGTGTTCCCACTGTCCGTTATCGTCAGTGGTGGAAACTGCTGCTGATCTTCCAGTGTCATTTCTTCATCTTGTTCATCTTGTTTCGGTGTTCCTGTTCGTCTGAGGTAGGTTAGCGGTAGTACTGTAGGTTGTATGCGGGGGCAGTTTGCTCTGATATGTTGTGTTGAATTGCATAGAGCGCAAGTTCTGGGCTGGCCGTCGTATACAACCAGTGCTCTGAAACCGCATACATTGATGTATGATGGTATGTGTTTCGTTATCTCCATTTTTACTAGCCGCACTCCATTTGCTTTCTTAAACCTGATATTGCCTCCCCATTTGTCTTCTGCGATCTCTTCCACGTTGCCGAACGGTTTTATTGCTTGTAGAATGGCTTCATTAGATATTTCAAAGGGCAGATTTAACACTCTTATCTGTCTTTTTCCCATTCCTGCGTTCGTTACTTGAACATTGCTTACGTTTCCATCGGCATGATGGAATTTTAGGTTCCCGGTATTTGATTCAATTACACTAACACAATGTTCCTCGCTTATCATTTTAACAAAAACGCAGTTCTGGAACGAGTCTAGTTGTATTCCCAGTATTTCTTCGTCAATTAGCTTTACTTTATCAAACAACCACTCATGTATTTCATAGGCCGATGGTCTTACGTATGCTCGATCGAATGTGAATTTCACTGTGTTTTTTCTTGTTATGGCGGTGGAAGCCATCTCTTACCTTTTACTGCAGAATCGCCTAAATGCGTTGATGGGTTTTCAATAGCTCACACACAAACTTCACACTAACACTGTTATAATAGCTGCGGCGTTAACGGTAGTTGCTGACAGCACGTCCGCGTCTGACCGCCGCTGAACGCGGAATGATCTTCAACCGTCAAGTTACTGAGAATATAGTTTTGAAACATTCCTCACTACTCACGATCAGGACAAATTTGTTTTGCGAAATTATAAATAAAAGTGGTAGTTAGATTTAATATATCAAATAAATTTTGCTTCATCATTATATCAACAATAATGTCCATTTACTGGAGTTTCGCAGTAAATGAATAATCATTGATTGTTCCAATAATAACTCAAGCGGATGAAAACAACAGTTAAAGATGTTATTCACCATCAAGCTGAGTTATTAGACGGAATAAATAAGTATTGTAGAACTGAATGAGATTATGGTCAAAATTTAACTAAACTATGAACCTGAGGAGAAATATCCAGACATAAACTTTAATTTATAATCAACAGTATGTTTCATATTCGACTGAAATTGCCCTCAGATAGCCCGCACCTTGATGGTTTCTGGTGCCTGATTTGGGGTTAGTACGAGAACTGGTGATAGAAGAAACCTTCATCGGGACTTGGCCAGCAGTATAGGAGTATAGGGCAATACCTAATCACCTGGGTTAAAACCCAAACCTCTCCGTGGCGCATACGAGACTATGATTGTGACTCCTGTAGGATGGGCTCGTTAAGCTCGGCGGCCCTTGGTATCTTTCGGAAGAGTAGGCCTGAAAAGGCCAGCACTGCGTTTCACCCTCTGTTTTCAATCACATTTCATTCATTCACAAAGCAAAGAACACACTACACTGAAAAAAAATCTCATCACAGTCATCCACAAGAACAGTAACATTTACATATACTTTCAAAACTGGTGAACGCGAGAGGAAACTTCACTTGTTAAACTTTGCCATGATATTGCGTAGGATGAATAACACCCTCCATAACCGTGCATGTACGCCGATCATCATCATTGTGTGAGTAGTTTGGAATCAAGGATGCCAAGCAAATCAACGTAAAATGTTCCTGCAAATTGAAAGTCCACAATTACGCAGTTTAATGAGAAATCCAGAGTGTATGAATATGTACGATTCACTGAAAATTGTCTCAGGAGACTAACTAGTGTCAGTGTAGATTGAAATGTTAGTAGATAAATTTTACGCTAGGACTTTGATATTGTATACATATAAACAGAATTGGTACTTTATCTAAATTATAGTATAAACTTTGCAGCAGTACTGTACTCCGGAAATAAGCAATTTCTTTGTACTACTGTGAAATGGGGAATGTAGTGATCGCAGGCACCCAAGCTGTCAGGAAATCTCAGAGAATACTACAGTTTTGAATCCGCGATTTTCAGGTGTAAATAGTTTAATGTTCTGTAAAACCCATAATTAAAAGACGAAATTAATGGCCTTTGACGACATTTCAAATAATTTTGTATGTTAATTAATGATCGAAATAATTTATACAATCATTTAATGGAAAAGTAAATTAATTTTTTTAAATTGGCCTTTGACCGGGTGTACATATCTTTTATTTACTCTTTGTAATTGTCGTCCCAACTGTGTACAAATCTGAACTTAATCAGGGGAAGAGCAAAGTAAAAACAATACACTGCTAATTAAAACCACTCCAGTCCTAGGTCAGGTGCCGCAAACCGCGGTTCCGACCTTCACGCGCCTCTTTGAGGATGCTAGTGAGGCTCCTAAATAATATTTTTAATACATCTTTACTGACAGTAATAGTAGTAGACGTAGCAGTATCGTTGGAGAGATTTAAAGACCAGGCAGGATACCAGACCTCTTTATAAACAAGTTCTTTTGCCAAACTTTACCGAAAGTAACAGCGAATTAAATAAAATACCACACTATTTTTAAGCTAGATGCTGACGTGTGGTTACAGCGATTCTTTTCTTGACTATTGTCGTTTTATGTCTGGTTTAGTAATTGTTTGAGATTTTAAAATATTTTTACCTCCGGTACTGTATCTCTATATTTTTTTGACATACTATCTGCTTGTTTCATATTTAATCCTTAATAAGATATTTTTAAACTTTCTTTAAAAGTACCGTTAAATGGCTGCTAAGAATAATTCATAAGAACTTGAATTCATTTTTGAAATTAAAAACAGGAAGCTACGCTCTTAATATTCTAAAACTTTGTAAGGAAATACAATTTTTTCTCAATAATTAAAATGTTTACCACTTACATGTGAATTATTTATCAATATACTATTTACATAAATGTATGTATGAGGGTATATAGATTATTTAATAAATTACATCAGAAATTATTTATTAAAATATAACTGGGCCTATGGCTCTTATAAGTTTTTACCGCCGCCTTTAAAGGTGAAACTAGCTCTTTAACTTTTACTAAAGTTTGCCGACCACTGCCCTAGGCCTTTAGTGGATCAACAGCCTGGGTAATAAAACTATTACAATTATTCTGTATCTAGATTAAAGTAACATTAACTAAGATGATCGGAAGTACTGTGCGAGGTCGATTTACGTTCTTACAATTTGATTTTTTTTTTTAGTTTCTATATTTGAAAAGAAAGATGAGGTTTGTAATGATTCCACGAAAGTTTGTACGGTCTAATTGCTGTCTAAGGTTGGCTGCCATGCTGCCAGTGTTCTGAGACGTATCCCAGGCCAGAATGTAGTTACATGGAACCTACAGAATTTCTCATGGCCTCTGGCGTCGTCGAATGAATAATTAATGGAGCTCTGCTTTCTCCATTCAGTCCAGAGAGCTTAGAGTGGGTGAGTTTCTACTGCCATTACTGGGCGCTTTAGAATATAACACATTTTTTCCATCGTCGTTGAAACTGTGGTATGAGTAATTTCTGCTGATGACTTGTGTTCTTCCTATTTTTTTTTGTTTTTTTTTTTGAAAATCGAGGCTACTCCTGGTCCTAACAAACTAACGAGATTTGAGTTAATTTAGGTATTTTTTTTTTAAATGAATTTCTGGACAAATAGATTTAATGTAGTCCTCAGTATCATCAACCATGTAACTATTGGAGTAAGGTAAATCACCACTACAAGGACCAATTTATACTAAAATCAGATTCGAGGAAACTACTTAATTTCAATTACTTTCCTATTACCGAAAGTGGTGGGTGAGCGGTTAACTTTCTGGCTTAGCATTCAGGGGACGCCGGTTCGAATCCCCGTCCGCGCATCCAGATTCGAGTTTTCCATGGTTTCCCCAGATCACTCCAGGCGAATGCCGGGATGCTTCCTTCAAAAGCATTTAACAGGATCAAATAATCCATTAAGAGTAAATAGAAATATTGATAAAATTCTATTTCAAACATATTTAACATTTAAAGATTCAATCACTTTTATTATTATAATCACAGCACTTATCATAATTTCATAATTAGACCGTATATATTAGGAGATCCAGACAATTTTATGCAGCCAATCCGTTAGTTACTCCAGTACATATTCAACCAGAATAATATTTCCTATTTGCATATGCTATTTTATGATCAATTCCCAATAAATTAGGTGGAGTAATTGCACTAGTAATATCAATTAGAATTTTAATAATTATACCATTTTATAATAAAACAAAATTTCGAGGAATTGAATTTTACCAAATTAATAAAATTATATTTTGAATAATATTATCAATTGTAATAATATTAACATGAATTGGTAAACGACCAGTAGAAGAACCATATATTTTACAGGACAAATATTAACAATTATATACCTTTCATATTTCATTATAAATATCCATATAACAAATCTATGAAATAAAATAATTAAATAGTTAATTAGCTTAACCCCCGAAGCATATGTCTTGAAAACATATACTAGAAGTTTAAATCTTCTATTAACTTATTTTAAACTACTTCTAAATTTATTTGACTAAATAATAGAAAAAATTAATATTTTTAAGCCAATAAAAAAATTTAAAGATAAAGGTAAAAAACTTATCCAAGCTGAATATATTAGTTTAACATAACGGAATTGTGGTAAAGTCACACGAACCGAAATAAATAAAAAAGCAATCAAAACTAATTTAAAAAAAAATAATACTAAACTATAATAGTCCCCACCTAAAAAAATTAATGTTAGTATTATTCTTATAAAAAGAATACTTGTATATTCAGCAAGAAATAGTAAAGTAAATCCACCAGCACCATACTCAATATTAAATCCAGAAACTACTTTAGATTCACCCTCAGAAAAATCAAAAGGAGTTCGTTAGTTTCTGCTAAACAAGAAGCTAAACCAGCCAAAAATAAAGGAAATATACACAAAAAAAATCATGTATTATATTGATATAAATATATATAATATAAATTATCTCTATTAACTATAATAATTGGAGATAATAAAATTAAAACTAGTCTACCTCATATGAAATAGTTTGTGCAACATATTTTCAGATTAACGTCCTCTTGTTACCTAAGTTTTGTTAACTGCTGATTTTTATTATTTAGCATCAAATTGATTTATTAATAAATTATACAGACCTTTGGTCACTTTGAAAACTTACGCGGATCCCGCAAATGTCCTGCGGGACTGCAAACCTTAGGCGCAGCCCATATCTGATTCACATATGCCAGGCATTCGATGACTCCTTCCACTATCATTGATAGAAATTTGGTAAGGCGCTTATGGCTAAGTGGTTAAGGCGTTTGCTCTCAGAAGTTCCTAGTGTGGTCATGGTTCAAATCCCGTTGGGGCTAGGATTTTGTAAGATATGTGTTTGTTCGTTTGAGTCACGCCAGGGCGTTCCGTGGTTAGAATTCTACGTTAAATTATAGGCCCCAGAGGATAAGAACTGGCCAGTCTACCTCTGTCCCAATGACTCAGTATGCCTCCTCCTGGAGGATTCAACCAAACTTCGGGTTGTGGACGAAATTAGTTTTTAATACAAGTGCAACGAAATGGTCTCTTCTCATATAAATGTGACGACGTTAGCTCTATCAACATTCTACGATTGTACCACGTTTCCAGTCCTCTTTTCTCCTTAGCATTCACTGTCTATGTCTCGTTTTCATACAACCATACACGCCAAACATAAGCATTCATTACTCTTTTGATGTACATTGTTTTGATGTTAATAGAATTAAATAAGAACGTCTTATAGTAAAAAGTTTTTAATGGTTGACTCACTTGTTTAATTACCTGCCTATTGTATATCACCACTTTTGTTTAAAACATGATGGATTTCCCCCATTACTTTCAGTATTCTATCTAAGTCTTCCCTGGTCTGGTCCAAAAACTATAACATTTCGATGAATTGTCTGTTCGTTAATAAGCCCACATTTATGGCTAGATCGAAAGACTTTGTTCATTATGTTACAGAGAAAAGCACTTTGACAGCGAATGTTTCATACATCAGGCGCAGTATACGAAGTATCACGGTATATTTTATAATTATATATATATATATACACCATTTACTTTGTTTCAGATGGCATTGCCAAGTCTGAAACCGATTCAGATCACGAAGAGTTACTGGCTGTATCCATGAAGACAAGAATTACATGAAATTAAGTGAAGCTAACCACATTTTGGCAAGCTGAACGTAGAATGTTAATGGAAGTGTGGTACACGGAACGCCTGATTTCCGCGGTCGCGTGTAGTCGCTTGTTTTACGACGTTCCCGGCACTCGAGCGCTCTCGCTAATTAACGTTTTGAGAGTCATTAAGAGGTCCGTCTGTCTGCACGGGTTCATTGTCTCGGGGAATCCTCCGTTCCGCTGGAATTTCATAAAGCAGGCATGAGCCGTGAGCATACCGCGCTGTGGCTAGCTGCGCCGAGCGTCTCTGCAAAACATACGTACAGTCCACAGCGAAACATGCTTTAACTGGCATTAAGAACGTGTGACAGCTACAGTTGCCTCTTATTTTATTCTTTGAATATTGGTTTGATCGGTTTCTTTAAATTGAGTGGGTAAGAAAATCTATAACTACAACTATAGGTATTTTGTGGCAGAGAATGGCATTGTTTTCCTGTAATTCCTTATAGTCCGTTTAATTTCTGAACGACGATAGAATTCTACGTAGTGAATTAGATGTAAAGAAGAAAAGAAGAACGTGCTGGTTTTGACTATAATTAAGCTCCCTCTATCGTTAGAAAAAACAAAACCACCATTTACTCGTAAAACAGAATATGGTTCCTCTACAGTCCTCTTAAACAATGCGGTCAATTTGTTTTTGTTGATATACAATCCACACTGTTCTAAAGTACGAGCAGACATTTGTACTGATGACATCGTATGTGAATTCCAGTGTAAGTGCATTGCCTGCACTTGCTTTTAAAACGTATTCATAAGGTCTATTTCGTACTGATCCAATATGTGAGTTCGCAGCTTTACATATTTCTTTTGTTTCATCTGCTTTTTGTGCGTCGGAGATATAACGCAATTTCCCACCGAAGCAATTTTCCTCTGAAATATACTCCCCATTCACCCTGACAGTTTCTTGTGAACCTCTACCTTATTACGTAAAGATTTTTTTTCTTCTACGAGGTTCACTATCTGATGGTCTAAATTATGCAGAATTCCCAACCTGCCTGGTGTTCCAAGCGCCACATGTTTACTAACAAACCGTCGAGAGCTCCTTGTGTAACTTTGGTATCGAAATATTGTTGTAATGCTGTAATTCTGAGATTCCCCTTTCTCTAGCTCATAATCTTCCATAATAACACGTAATTAAAACTTACTTTGGAAAAAATATGATTTTAAAGTTAATCGACAGATAAGTGTGGTTTGCACCAGTGTTTATCATTATTATCAATCGTGAGGAAGCTATAATTCTTAAACTTGTTTACAATGTTATGATGCAGGCGTTTCGATAAGGACATTAAGGCGCCATCGTACTGATCTTCAGGAGTCTCTCTCTCCGCTCATATACTGATAGCAGTTTCAAATGTTTTCACAAACTTCTAATTTCACCGATTAAGTTGCATAGTGAATATTCCTTTGAACATGGTACAGTTGACATTTGAGATGCTACACTTGTTCCACAGCCCCCCCCCCCCTCAAAATAATAATAATTAAAAAATCTCTCACTGTTATGCTAGAATGTAAACTGCGGCAATATGATACGAGAGTTAAGAAATATGTAGGAACTGTAATATTTTCCATCAGATCTGACACATTGTTTATAACAGGAAAGTATAGTGTGGTATGCCAAGTAGGAAGAGTGATTTTTTTAAAGGTTTTATTACTTGTCAACGTTAACAGAGCGGGAAGAGATCGGTCATTAAAGTCTAGTAGCAGGTTGGCATTGCCTTTTGAAGGAATCATCTTGGAAATTGACTGTTGTGATTTTGAGAGAGGAAGATGACCACGTCCTCCCGAATAACCAGCCAAAATGTTCACCTTTCACCCACCAGACACAATTTTCAATAAGTTCGCGAGGAACATATTTCCACGATAAATAATGATATTGTCTCACTACTGAAGATTATGGCAGTCCAGTCACAGACCGTGCCCTGAAATCATTTCCTCCTCTTAAGGACTGAAATTAGAACAATTAAAGGCTGTGAACACGATTGTTTGGAACTCTTCGGAAATAAGTTTATCCTTACAGAACCTGGTAAGTGAGCGGTAACACTCGGGATTGGAAATTGGAACGACGCGGGTTCAAATCATCCAGATTTTGGTTTTCCATGGTTTCCCAAAATCAGTCCAGTCTATTTCCCAATTTCGTCCCATTTCTTTCACCCTACGATCTCCCGGCTCTATAACCTTGGCGTCAACGAACACTAAATCCAGAAAGAAAGAATTGTATCTGTAATGGATCAGATAATAGGAAGGATTCGTCTACAAGCAAGAATAGGGAGAACGTACATGCTCAGGCTAGGAGGTTAAGCCACAACTGAATTTAATTTTAGTATTTAGAGATGTTTGCCAGCTAACATTTGCAAAATTGAAGAAGTCTATCACGTATGAATGTTCTGATGGTGTGGTTCATGACGATCCGCCACTCAGTTATACACAATGTGGAAGAGGAGGCAGAAAATAATTGTTCCATACACTTTTTTTTGTTGATAACTATGTTTTATTTAAAACGTCCAGCTACATTGTTGCTATACAGTTTTGTGATCTTTAAGTGACTGATTACATCGCCTGGCCTGAGGTCAGTTCAATCGGATTCCTCCATGTCTGAATTATTACAATATAACATGTAAAAAAGTCAGGCATGAGTTAAGATTTTGATAATAATAATAATGGTAATATAGTTTAAAATGTGTTACAGGGAAAAGGGTATGAGAACTTTATACAGCGTTCAGGGAGAGTCAGAAGGCATCTTGCCCGTCGTCGCTTAAAATATCTTGTGGTTGTCAATACGTTTATAGACGTGGTTGTGTCGTTGATCTGCGGCCTAGATTGTAGTACTGTATTCCAGGAGTTGCTACTAGGCTATTTATAAAGACTTTTTCAGAATTCATAACCTATGTTTTAATAGTTTGGAGTCCACTTTCCCTGTGAAGTTGTGAGTTTCGTAAAAACCAAGGTGCTTTTAAAATATTACGGAGAAGTTTGTTTTGTAGGGACTGTATTCTTCGTGGTTTGGATGGAGCGGCTGTGCACCATTCGAGGGATGCGTGTAACATGGCGCGTCGGATCAGTGATTTGTATAGTAACAGCCCGCTTTCGATTTTAAGTGAGCTTCTCTTATTCAGAAGAGGATAGAGTTTAAAAAGGACTCGCTTACTGACGCAAAACGCCCTTGTGTCTAATTAATTCCTTGAATTCGTCCATGCCCTAACTCGTAAGCAATAAAAAGCATCTAATGATTATTTAACTGTTTGCGTTAGTTCAGTTAATTATTAAAGTTGACAGTCCTCTCTAGAGGGCCGTGATAGTTGACTGGCAACTTAATAACACAATTACGAATTTCTTCTATGAGTCATGTAAAATATTATTTTAAAACTTTTTATTTAATCACAGTTTTGATCTCTTATCATTATCATTAGTCATTTAAAAATACTCAGACTAAATGTTAAGTGAGAAACAAAAGAAACTATTCAAATGAGGTGCATTGTGTTGGCTCAGTATGTAATTACCTCCATGGTTATTAACAAATTATTAATTAAACATACGTCACTAATTAAAGAAAAATTGTCTAAATTAAAAGTATTGTTTCACAGCATTGTATAACAGTTTAAGACACAGTAATGCGATTACCACCTTAAAAATAGCAAAGAAAAAATTAAGCAAATCATTACATGGTGAAACTCTTGCTTCAATGTTGTCCGATATCAGTTAAGCATCACCCTTGACTACACCGCCGTATTCAAACATCACTGCTTCAACGTCAAGGGAAAAACTCAAAATCAAAAGTGGAGTCACAAACCACAAACACTCAGATCCTCTGCCCTTTAACCGAGTATATCGGTGGCAGAATACTATGCCACAGTGTGGTATGCATCTGAGAAAAAAACAAAGCAAGACAACATCGCAGGAAGCGAAATCGCACGGATCAGTCATGATGATTATGGACTATCTCAGTTCACAAATTATCGGTATACTTCCTTCTTAAACCAGAGGGCGAAGAGCGGCTGTTGTGAAAAGATTAAAGCAGCCGTCACCTCGATAAATACACCGACATCAACCGCACTAAAACTAGGCGCATTTTTCTGTCGAGAGCATGATTATTAGAAAGCAGAACCACCAAGTAGAGGAAAAACAGTCTTCTGATACTCAGTTTACTGAGGCAATAATCCCTGAAAGTGACTAGTCTTTCACTGTACAAAAAGCAATAAATCATACTGGTTTAGGAGTATCGAAATGCAAGTACAATCTGCCATTGCAACTACCTCATAATCTGCCTTCAGTTAGAAGCTCGTTGCGTATTTGTCCACTGGTGGAATGTTATTGCGAACACTAGTTTTTGGAAATTGTTTTACCAGACAAGAAAATCATAATAGTAACGGAATAATAATTCTGTGATCAATCAAATAATTTGAAATGTATTGAAATTACTGCAGCCATTATAAGACATTAATTTACGAAATGAAGAGAAGAAATAATCATAAAACAGGGCTGACACCGTTTCGTTACAAACAGTAATCAGAGTAGACCTGATGAAGGTATTTTTTGTCAACAGTCTTTCAAATCTTGCGTTAACCTCTTCATGTCTGCATATTCCTTATAACCTATGTTCTCTGATTCATATATTAAAATCTTTTTCTACCTCTGCATTGTGTACCTTTGGCTACTAACAAATTAACCAATCCCTCATGACTTAAAATATGATCCACCAACCTGTCTCTTCTTCAAGACTTTTACATATACTTCTTTTCTCACACATCATTCCCAAAGCAAGTTCATTTCGTACTTTATCTGTCCTTTAATAGTTGCTATTATTTTATTTTAAAGAAATTAAGAAGAGCCTTAATATATATAAAATGGGGCTGACCTCCCCATGATGCAAATTAGGCATTAAAAAAAAAAAAAAAAAAAAAAAAAACTATTGTTCGACACGCCGAAAAGGGTGTTACACTTCTCAATATCCTCAGCGTGTTCTGCTAAAGGATAATGTCATCACCAAATTGTAGTATAGGTGATATTTAGCGCCAGCCTAGACTTAGAGTTTAAATCATACCTCTTATGGTAATAATACCCAGGGCTCTTTACCTAAAAAGGCCGCCCTTTGAGTATTCGATCGCCGCAGGCTTCGAGCTTTGTTAGACGAGAGAGGGCGCTGGTAGCCTTATTTAATAATGGGTGCGGCTTCGAGGCCTTTTTAGATAATTATCGCCACCAGTATACAGGCCACTAAGGGATCAGTGGTCACGCAGCAACCCTACCACCGCTTAGGCTACCCCCAATAGAACCGGACCGGTTTGCTGGCTCTCCACACTCTTTTGGTTGCGATAAAAGCAGATATATTGTTTCACTCAAATATTGTACATATGCGCTGTTATGGCTTAACACCCTTCGGAGGAAGGCTGCCAATGAACTGCTCGTAGCTGCAAGTTGGCTATATTGTGCTAAGCTGGTCAAGCTAGTACAATATAAATTTCTGCCGTAGATGTGACACAAAACAATCCTAAGAACACAGAACCACAACAGTGAATTATCTTTCTTGAATTATCAATTTTCGTGGTGTGCATGAAGTCAATGACTGGTTGCAAACGGAGAATGAAGCTGACGAATGGCGTGTTCCTGTGATGCAAAAATCCTTACTTCTCCAGTTGTAGCATGTTTTGTCGTTTTTTAACTTTACTTGATTTTTATTTTGACGTGAAACAGTTATAGGGATGCCCTTCTGGCAGTACCGAAATAAAAGGAATAAATAAAAAAGGCCACTTTACATTTTACTTAGTCCTTACTCTTGTTATCGATCGAGTACCTTTTGTGGTAAAGATATCGCTTCTCCCTACGATTATTACTGTCCTTGGTGTTCTACAAAATAAAGCACCCGCTCCATGATTTAAGTAACACTTTTACAAAAATTTCCTTCTTTCTCTCACACGTAATTAACAATTCTTTTGGATGTACAATACAATTTTATTTTTAACTTCTTATTTTATACATTAATCTTCACAACTAAAATTGCATATCCATTTTATTTTAACTACGATTTCTCTTCATCAAAAATCATTACAATTTTTAACTATTTTCATTTATTTCTCGCTGCTACCTTCTCAAGCTCTGTGACGATATTTCACCACAGACTGCAAACTCATTACGCTGAACGTCAGACCTACTTTAACTAACAAACATTATTTAATACATGCACACATATATATTGTTCATATGTTTAGTCTAATTTTCACCTCACATAGGGCAGTGTGGGGCCAGAACCATTCTACATGATATATCTTTGATAGCAACGTTGCTTGGACTCGTGGGACGTGGGACATATCAAAATCAAGCTATCACATTCAAATCATCGACTCGGTGACTGATGGGACGATCGTAGTGGTACCATTTGCTCGTCTTATTAGCGACTTGAACATTGTTAGAAAAGTACTTTGATCTTTTTGCAAAAGTGAATCTTCTGTCTTGCACGATACAAGCTTATCATGTAACTTCCTTGTGTGTCTAGGAATTTTATAATTAATATCGTCAATGCCCTGCGTTTGGCAAAAATATAATTTAACTTGATTTTATAAACATGAAATTATTTTAATAAGGAAAGGGTGGTCAACTTTATCATTCTAGAGACTGAAAACAAAAACCACGAATTTACAAACAACTATTGACATCTTCCCTATTTTGATCACATGTAACACTACAAAAGTTCCACTTTCTCAATAGGTACCATTTTACCTCCAGTATTGATTCGGATGTGGTAAGGTCCTGTTACCACGGCAAGTTTTAGATAAATGCAAAGAAGCGGCCTATCGCTGCACTCGATATTAACAGAGATAATATTTTTCCTGAGTTATAACCATCTCGCTAGTGACAGTGTTGACTGAATCTTATTCAGTGTCCAGAAAACTTATAAAATGAAGCGGCTGATAGGAATGAGGTAAAGGAACACCAGCTCTCATATTTTTTTGCCACTACAGAGGACTCCAGGAGGCACAACAGACGTATGTTTAAGCCTGGAGTACCAGTCTTCCTGATTACAGTTTTCTGTAAACACCGAAGCGAATGCTGGGACTACCTCACAAATTACACATTTCTTAAATAAAAAGCACGCTTCTTACACAGTGCGCAGACTACACATTTCACAGTTACATGGCGACATTTAATATCCCGCAGAAGACGTGTATGCTCAAAGCTCTGTCACCGGGTGCCCGCAGTACCCATACTGCTCTCATGGCCAGCAATTGTAACAGACGTTAATTAATCTTTCCACGCGTACATGTACACTTTTTCGCGCAAGACGTTTCACGTAATCTAGTGCGTTTATCAAGACATTTGCTTCTGACATGGGCTGAAGCAGATAATATTTTATCGCTGGCCATAATTTGAAGTGAATACACATTACGTCATTTTACACAGCAAATAATACATTGATTAATTTTCAGTATCTCTGAGCATTCACCCGTAGAATCTCATTTAAAACTCTTCCAGTTCCTTACATTACTTCCCGATTAGATAAGATTTTTCGACTCCGTAGTGCAACGGTATAATAATCAGCTTGTTGCAGAAAATCATTTTCCTACTGACTCTTATGTATAGAATGAGAAATACTTTATTAAAGATGTAGTAACTCAGTACACTTCGTCATTAACAGCATGAATGTTCCATAGTTTGATTCAAGTGATATCAGGGTACAACTGATGCAGGTTTCAACGCCAATTATTGGGAAATGTACAAAGATTTATTTCGGTAAGTTTTTGTAGTTAATGATTGGGGTTTATGGCACAGAGTTTGCACGTATTAGTATCTCTCATGTGAAATATTTGTAGTAAGGTTTTGAAAGAGAAGGTCATTTGTTCGACTGGTTATGGCTGTGTTATGAAACAGTGAAGTACTTTAGTGCAAAATAAATGTTTAAAATATATGCTTTGCATATGAGAAAGTCTGAATTGTGTTATTAATATAATGTCTTATTTTCTGAAGTTAGAGACAATAATTTTAAAGATATCCAGGTCAAGAAATCCGGGCAGGCATATCTATACTATTATAAATCCGTAAGCAATCTGCGTCTCTTTATTTGAACGGGTACCGCGCAAAAACTACCGCAGCAATTTGGATGCAGTTTTCAAGTTTTTAGAGCTAATGGTCTGAATCAAAATCTGCGGAAATGGCTAATAACTAATTTGTACCATGGAAAGGAAGAGGCAATTAAAAACCTTTTTATATGGAAAATTGTGGGCCATGGATCATTATGCACTTTCAAACATACACTACTTTCGAATAAATTTGACGAGAATTCACACAGATTAACTAAATATTGTTTAATATTTTGACCTCGAATATTTAGTTTTTCAGTTTACTGGAATGCAGTAAATAAACGGAATACCTGAATAAAACATAATGATCGTTACTAATATTTAATGTACTGTAAAAATTAAGCGTTTAAGAGTTTGACCAAAGATGAATATACTAATCTTTGAATTGTTTATATTGAATTTGTCTTTGCCTATAGTACTCACTTTTCGGAATTAGTTATTCAAACTACTATATAATATATTAAACCTTCAATAAAAATCACATAATTGTGATATTTGCGGTAAGTAACTTAGTGCTTAGTATGTATATTAAAGGGTTTTATTGTCGTTGCAATTTGATTGTGAATCCAGGCCGCATTTCAACCTAACCACAACCGCTAACTTTACATTGCTATACAGTGGATTTACTATTGCGCGTGTTTTAGTCCTGTTGCAGTTCAAAATGAAGGTGTATTATGCAATTAATTGTTATAATTTAAGTTAAGCGTACTTGGAATCCTAAAATGGATAATGTTGCCACTACCGAAATTGTATTTAGTGAAACATTTAATTTGTTTAGGTGTATCTACACTGTTTGATTTTGTAACGGCAGTATCAGTATCAGTTGTGGTTATGTGGGAATGCAACCTGAGCCAGAATGTTCTTGAAAAATGTAAGGTATGTGGAATTCAATTATCGTTATTAATTAATAAGCTGTTTTAATGAATGGAATGTAAGTGATGATATGTATCGGGAAGTAAGCTATCACCTGTTGTATACGTCCAGTGTGTATATCGTGATGGTTTTGGCGACATTTTTTTCTGGTCCAGGCTACATTTCAATCTAACCACTTCAGTTTCGAGATATGGTGAAGGAAAATGGCTCAGAATGTGAGTAATTCTATAGAAGCTATTAAAAAATTTGTTATTACTCACCGCATAGGAATGTATTCATATGGAATTACGAAATCTTGCGAGCGATCTTAGTACATCCCATGGTGGAAATACTATCGTTGGTGGCGTACAATTTACAATGTAATCCATGAATAACTTTCTTCCCACTTTTTCTGGTACAAGCACAAGTATTTCGGTTTCTTTTTAGGCGTAGTATGTTTAGGTTCATCCATCTTGCTTTATTACGGATTTAAAATTGGAACACAAATTCGAGAGCAACAAGTACGACACACAAAACACACACAGGATGCGAATATGCGAGCTGAAAGCGGAAGTTTATATCGTATCGATGAAGTTGTGTTATCGATTTTACATCCGTGGAGCAAGAATCAGCAGAAAACGAGTTCATTTAAACCGCGCGGTAAATTTAATTAGCAATTAAGTGTGATTTCCTTAAATACGGGAGATATGTGCTCCCGGATGAAATCAAAACGGGAGACGGGTCATAGCTTAAAAATTGAGCAGAATATGGGAGTTCCCGTATAATACGGGAGAGTTGGCAACCCTAGCGTACATAGTTTAGAATTAGCCGCCACCTGTACTGCCAACACTAACGCAGACAGTAATTTTCGTGTTGCTTCATATCTAAGGTACATTTCGTTTTACTAAACATGAACTTTTTATCGAAAGGTATGTCCTCAGGAAATTTCTGACCTGAAGGAGAATTGATTCTCGGTATGCCCTTACTGAACAGTTAGTGATAATGTTTCACGTAGCTTTAGTTTCTTATATTTAAATATAAGTTCAACAAAAACTTTTGAATATCAGTATGAAAACTGAACCAAAGGTAATAACTAAAAAAAATTTAAATGATATATATATATTTTACATCTATGCATTAATATTTGATACTTAAATAAAAAGCGTAAAGCATTTTGTGTGTGTGTGTGTGGAAGGGGGCGGGGATGCTGCCTACTACTGGTACTAACCAGTTGAAATTTGGATTAACTGCTGCGTTATAACCTCCTCTTCAAGTTTCGCACTCTCCTTTTTCGAGAAAGTCGCCACAAATTAAATTAAAAATGCCATAATATGAGAGCGACGCCCAGTTATTAGATGCCGCCGGCGCGGCGCTGCAAAATTAATGAAAATCAATTTAAATGTTGGTTAAATCCTTTATTGTAATGTTTTAATGCCGTTTCCGCTTCTCTCCGCTGTAAAAAGTCGAACGAGATTAACAAATAGAGAATATTTTTGCTGGACGTAGTACAACATCTTAGAATCAATACAAGCGATCGGAGACAATCCATTGCTTCTGTTGTAAACATATACTCAATTTCCGAGATGGATTGCCGCAGAACGAATTTAACGTAAACTTTTTTATTTTCGTGGTGAAGGCCGTATTTCAACCTAACCACGACCACTATGAAAAAACTTGAACTGTTTAAGTTGATAAGATGCTTGTACCAATAACTTTTGTGTCTTTTTTTTATATATAGTGCTGGCAATATTTCGCGGTTGCGGAGAGTCTCATATTTCGGCATTTTTAATTTAATATGCGGCTTTTTTCCGAAAAAGGAGAGTGCAAAACGTGAAGAGGACATCTCGTGGAGGCAGTTACTCCAAATTTCAAAAGGTTAGTACCAGTTTCGGATGGGAGGAGAAAGAGGTAGACCATCCGCATCTCTACACACGCTAAGCTCCGCGCGTGAAAAGCAGCGGTTAAATGTTAGTTATACATAAAATCACACGATTTTATAAATGGCTCTCACCAAGAAGAACAGAAAAGATATGAGTAAATTATTTTACGCGAGAAGGCGACAAGGTATGGCTACGTCCTCTGGGGCTAACTGTCGTGTGGTTACTTTATTGCTTTTTAGTTACCTCAGTGTAAACCTGTAACCAACGACATGTATTATTTGTGTACATGCTATTCTCCACATGATTTATTTATAATAGCTTCCGGAAATGTGGAAGGTACCAACGTGTACTATAAACAAAGTGACGGTTACAGCTGACTGCTCCAAGTCGTCGCTGATTCCTCCCTCCCTCGCATGATGGATCACACGCTGTGAGAGGGCCGGGTGTGAATGGCTGGGCTGCAGTCGAAGGGCTTCCCAGAGCCGCATCTAATTTTCTGGCTGCCCAGGCCACCACCAGGGGACATACCGGCCAACCACCACCATTCAAAACTCTCATTGTAATTTATTATTTAACAGATTCATACTTTAAGACCGTTAGACTATAAGTTGAATGCAGAGACTACGATTTTTTTTTTTTTAAACTCCAACATATTGTGCATCAATAGAATCAGAATGAGATCAGCAGTTGCAGCATTGTGTTCCCGGGCGATCATGCAGGCGTATGATTGAAATCATCAGCAATCTCGTTAATGAACTGTGCCTTCTGCCACATGAAACCAACGCATTTTTTGGCTACGTCGAGTTCATTTTTACGTCGAGTTCATTAGAGGCCGGAAAGGACCCTGGATAAAGAAAAGGAAGGAATTCTGCCATTGTCTTCTGAAGAAACCATCCTGGCATTCGCCTGGAGTGATTTCAGAGAACCATGGAAAATCAAAACAAATTTCGGACCGCGCCCTCGCAAAACGAGAACAGAGGGTTACCGCTCACCCACCAAGGTAAAAGAGAAAAAGGTCATCACCACGTGAACCGGTCTGACTGGAATCGAACCTGTGTACCAGCTTTTGGGTTCATTCTGTAGAATTTGAAGAATTTATGTTGATTTTGGAGGGAGTTAGAAGTGTTAGTAGAAGTATTAAAAACAGACAGAAAGTGTCTTGTTATTGTGTAGATATAGAAAAAGGTTCAAAAAACACTTTATCCCTTGATCAGATCTGTTTGATCGACTAATTTGACCTATATTTTACCAAACTTTAAGAAAATGAATTTTAAGGATCTTAGAAGCAATGAAGTTGGATAGTTTTCGCTCACAGTGCTTATGTACGCATCATCGACGTCGAGGTCATTAGAGGAACATGAATTTCGAACATGACCTTTTGGTGGAAGCATTATGCAGTCACCTGGAGTTATTTGTGGAAACGATGGAAAACCCACATATGAATACCCACATGGGGATTCGAATCCACGTCTTCCCGAATGCGAGGCCAGAGCACTATATAGTAATGGATTAACCGTCTTGACCGATTGACCTATCTCGCTGAATTTCAGACATGAGCTGTACATGAAGTTTAGGGTTTGCGCTGAAAAATTGAAAAGTTTCGGCTGAGTTTGAAGGTACTCAGAAGTAATAAAGATAGACGTCTTGCACCGAAAGGGACTGCGCATTATTTAGGAAAAGCTCACAAGTTATGATGGATTGACCTGATTTGGCTGAAATACGTAGTGGATCAGTATGTGGCTAAGCGTTTCCTCTACCAAAATTTAAGAACTTCCGTTTAAAAGGATCAAAAGTCGGGATAGCTTCATTCGATCTGGCTGAAATACGAAAATCTCCTGCATAATACCCAGAGATTTTCTCTGCAAAATTTCAACAAAATCTGTAGAGTTTGAAATAAGTTAGGATGAATAAAGGCAGAGGTTTTGTGCGGATACAGACTGCCCAATATTTACTAAAATGGCCGTAGTTCATGATGGCGTTAACCGATCTGACTAAAATAAGAACTTGATTTGCGTTGCACCATTTAGGTTAACGCTGCAAAATTTGAAGAATTTATGTTGAGTTTGAATGGAGTTGGATGGAATAAGTAACGACAGACATTTCGTACGGACAGAGTCTGCGCATTGTGTAGAAAAATGATCAAAGGTCATGAAATTTCTCAAATACTTATTAAATGTGTATGTGCTCCTCATGTTTTGCACTACAAAATTTGAAGGGTTATAGAAGTACTAAAGACAGAGGTTTTGCGCTGATAGAGAATTAGAAATATATAGTAGAAAGGCCAAAGGTCATGAAAGCGAAAGTTCATCAGCTGAAATACGAAATGAACCTATGTTTCGCAATTTGCGTTCACACTGAAAAGTTTAAAGAATTTATGTTGATTTTAAAATGATTCAGAAGAATAAATAAAACAGAGACTGCCTCGTTATTGTATAGATGTAGTAAAAGATTCAAAGGTTTTGATCCCTCGAAGCGATCTGGAAAATTTAAGAGCTCGACCTGTATTTTAATCAAAGGGTTTGTCTGCGAAATTTAAAGAAAATTTGTTGAATTTGAAAGAACTTAGAATAAGATTTTACACGTTCAGTGACTACCGCGCTATATACTCGAGGGTTAAAGATCATCACTGCTTGATCCGATCATGCTGAAGTAGAAATATGACCTGTATTTAACGTTAAGGATTTGCTGTGTGAAGAATTTCGGTTGAGTCTGAACATAGAAGTAATAAAGACAGTGCTCTTGCGCCGCGACTAGGTACTAAATAGGAAATGCTCAGAGACGAAGTCACGACTTGATCAGGCTGAAAAACGTAGTGGATCTGCTTGTGACTCAAGAGTTCACTCTACAGAATTTAAGCATCGACTAGGAACCTGGACGACAACGAGGAATCGTAGCCTTCCTTTCACAGACGAGGGCTCGAAGACATCAGACGTGCGGAATGATCGTTTACAATTTGCAGGATGTTTTAAGTTCATAGATGCAGATGACTAGCGCAATTCCAATAGGACAATCTCGCTACCTAGTGATACAAATTGAGATCTCGTGTCACAGCACTTAAATAGTGTATGGAATAATCTTCACACGCGGTAATGTGTTCACAGTTGGAACATTGCATTTGGTTCCAGCGATTAACATCCGTTAGCAACACTGAGCGAGCAAACTAGCTGATTGTTAATTTTATTGTGTTCAAAGTCCCGTTTAGTGGTAGCGCCCGTATGTAAATAAATATTTGAATCTTAGTGTTTTTCTCTGTGATTTGTTTCAATTGTAATTATTTGTTAATTAGACGGTTTATCGGGTTGCTATATATTAATAAATGTTAATTTTTGTCACAATTCTTCATTATGAGTAACTTAATAAACGTATCCCTTGCTCTTTTCCCCATATGCATAATGACGCAGTCATAAGATTTGGATTATTAATAAAAAATATTTAATTGTGAGGGGAGACGTTACAATATATTATTTAAAAATCACTCAAAATTTTGTTTATACCTTAAATAAATTTTTGTATCCTTGACCTAGACGTTACGTGACGAATTAATTTACTCGGCTACTGCAAACAGCAATGCCTTCTCGTCGTGCTGAGTGGAACATTCCTCTTCTGCTCCACTGCACGTCGACAGTTTCCTTTTTTCCGTAATCGTCACTTCCACTGTTCATTCGTCATGAACACATTTAAAAATCAGCTCCTTCCTCGTTTTTATCCATTTCCATTGTCTTTTACTCATGAACGAAGTTATAAGACACCAGCTGAGGTGCCCGGCTTCGCTCAGGGAGTTGATATGAGATTGTGTAGTAGTTGAAATTAAAGGATAAATTTTAAAACGTAAAAGGTAATTTTTTTTAATAAAAACATATTCTAACTTTTGCAATACTTGTTTACTAGACGACCCGTGCGAAAATTTCGCGAATAAAATGAGATGAATAGTGAGGTTGAATATAATGTCACCAAGTTCAGTCATTACTCTTCATACTCCTACTTCATTTATCGATTTTGGTTAGAAATCCAGGGAGATAAATGGCTCGAAACACAAAAAACGTATTTTAGAAATATTGACATTTTTGCGCTTTATGGGTCGAATTACGAAAAATTCCTTTCTTAGAACATAATGTTACCACGGCGGAAACCTTAGTCTTTAATACGATATGTCATTTATCTATATCGATTAGATATCAAGGGAAATATAAGGCTCCGTGACACAAAAATACGTTGTAGAACAATTTATACTCTTTCCTTTTAATAGTTGAATTCCAAACACTTCTTTCTTAAAATATGATGTCAGCAAAGCTGAGACATTATTCCTCACAATCGTACTTGATTTTTCGATTTTGGATAGATATCAAGGCAGATAAGTGACTCGAGACACAAAAAACGCATTTTAGAAAAATTGACTTTTTTGCCTTTTATGGGTCGAATTACGAAAAATTCCTTTCTTAAAATATAATGTTACCACGGCGGAGACCTTATTCTTTAATATGATACCTCATTTATCTATATCGGTTAGATATCAAGGGAGATAAATCGCTCGTGACACAAAAATGCGTTATAGAAAAATTTATAGTTTTTCCCTTTAAGGGTTGAATTCCAAACACATTCTTTCATAAAATACGATGACACAAAGCTGAGACATTACTCCTCATAATCCTACCTCATTTATCGATTTTGGTTAGATATCCAGGGAGATAAATGGCTCGAGATACAAAAAACGCATTTTAGAAAAAGTGACATTTTTGCCCTATAAGGGTCGAATTACGAAAAATTCCTTTCTGAAAATATAATGTTACCATGGCGGAGACCTTATTCTTTAATATGATACCTCATTTATCTATATCGGTTAGATATTAAGGGAGATAAATCGCTCGTGACACAAAAACGCATTGCAAAAATATTGATACTTTTGCCCTTTAAGGGTCGAATTCCGAAAACTTTCTGGCTTAATATATGACGTCACTAAAGCGGAGATCTTAACCTTTAAAACGATACTTCATAAAACGGTTTCAGATAGGTATCCAGGGAGATAACTGACTCGTAACACAGAAAACAGCATTTTTAAAAAATTTACATTTTTGCCCTTTAAGGGTCGAATTTCGAAAACTTTCTTGCTTAAAATACGATTTAACCAAAGTGGAGACTAAATGACACCTCATTCATTGATTTCGGTTAAGTATGAAGGAAGATATAGGCTTGTGACAAAAAAATACCTTATAGAAATAATATATATGATAAACAACATTTTTCATTTAGTTATCCGGGGTATACATGTACAAATTTTTAGAATTTCCTACTCGAGAGCAAGCTACATATAGTTGACCGTGAGAGAAGCAGGAGTCTTTGGAGTTGATGCCGCAATGTTTTAAAGTTTGTCCCTGCGCTTTGTTAATTGTAAAACTATAGGCTAATTTGATTGTAAATTGCAGTCTTTTAAATTGGAATGGCAGTTCAGTAGATATCAGGGGTATTCTGAGGATTAATACTGTGTGTTTAGATTCTGGAGTTTCACCGGTGATATAGTGTACAAATTCCTGTGGAGCTGCTTCCATTGGTGGTAATCGAATTTTTCCATTTATGCAACAGAATCCACTGAATACTTTCGCGCTGCAAAATTGCTAGATGTTATCCATTTTTCCGATTACGACGTGGTTGTTTTTATTATATTGTTTTGTCGGGTCATAGTGGAATGCTTCATTTGTCAGGTTACACTGTTTATTTGTCCTCATTGGCGCTTCTCGTAGGGTGATTTTTTCATGGGAGGCTAGCGTTCGCAGTCTTCTATTATAAGATTGTGTCTCAATTCTTGATTCTTTAATTCGTTCATTTCGTTGTTCTTCTATTTCTTTGCTTCTCACACATAAACGTGCCTCGTGGTATTCGACTGTTTCGTTTTCTCGTTGTTCTAAAGGGCGAAGCTTCCAGCCATCCTATCTTCAAAATTACGCCCTTCGGGTAAAAACGGAAACCTTCTTCATGGATAAGGGATAGAGGACTACCACACCAGATAACTCCCTTGATCGTACCAGGACTCGTTTTTGAGTTTTAGCGGCACGCACATTGTACACTTACTTTTATAATATATATTGATTATTTACGATCGTGAAAATGAAATTTGTTTTGTTTACAGCAAGCGACATTCTCACAACAAACGTTCAGTTAAAAAAATACCCAAATAACAGCACGAGACGTTAGTAACTATTTAACAAGTGTCTCTTATTGTAATAAAGCAAATTTATTAATACGATCCCGTGGAAAATAATGCAAAAATTTGTGCCATGGATTAAACATCAGAAAGCAAATTTATCTAAGTCATTGAAATTGTGTCCCATAGTATAAACAGGGAAATTCAAAATAACACCCAAAAACAATGCTTAGTCTGTGGTGCTGAACACAATGTTTGAGGAAGGTACCATATAGGAAAAGCACGGTTTGGGTGCTGCGGATCCAGTTCCATGGCCATCACGATCACCAGATCTTAAAACTCTCGACTGTTTTCGGGGAGTGGGTATGAAAATTATGATCTATGATAACATGAGAAGCGCACCTTGTCGCACGATTCCACACAGCGACTGAACTATGGAGCACATAACCGCAAGTGACCATGTACTGGACTCTGCAATTCAAACATAGGCTCTGTACTCTTAATGGACGAAATAATGTTCCTGTTGGCTAAATGTGTAGTATGGGATTCATGTTTTGGGTATCAAATAAAGGAGTTGTAGGGGATGTAGAAAAGGACTGCTAGATTTTCTCCGGAATTTGCCGTAGAACTTAATCAGTATTTTTAACTTATGGCTTTACGCCTCATCGACGTCGAGGTCACTAGTGGCGTGAAGGGACTGGGGACAAAGAATGGTAAGGAATTTGGCCATGGTCATATGAAGGAAGCATCCCGGCATTCACCTGGAGTGATTTGGGGAAACCATGGAAAATCCAAATCTGGATATCCGGATGGGTATTCGAACCGCCGTCCTCTTGAATGCGAGGCCAGAACGTTAACCGTTCACCCACCACACTCGGTCTTAATCAATAACTGATATGATAAAGGAGTTCGAATGGGACTCATTGCAAGACAAGAGGAGGGTGAAGAGAGTAATGGGAGTGTACAAGGTCATTATTGGTGATGAAGAGTGGAAATATATTGGTGCATGGAATGGAAACGATAACAATGACCATAAGCTGACAAGGGAGTCAGGAATTGGAATAAATTACCAAGAGATATGACGAATAATTTACCAAAAACACTGAAGGAATTTAAAGTTAACATCAGTAGAGGACAAAAGTGGGCGGATAGATAGGGGAAAAATGGGTGTGTAGAGAAATTGCCACCAGAACTTGTGTTCCATTATAATTAAATTAAATCTATATTTATAATACGCAAGTTTTGATCATCTATGACGTCGTATGTTACACCATGACGTCACTCTATGACGTCTGACTAAGATGTCACGCTTCCCGCCTCTACTGCACTACAAACAACAAACGGAGATGTTCGAGGTTAAGTTCGTTATTTAATAACAGTTATATTTAGCAATGCGATCCCGAATAAATTAACTGCCAGAACACTGAAAGAAAAGTACTTATTCCGTTGAAATCGACATATTAATTATTAGTCGCTTTTTTCTTAGTTAAAATTCGTTCGATGTAGGTATTTCTTATACACTGTGGACAGCGATACCGTTGTTACAGTAAGCTAACAAATATCTACATTACATCATTTTCAAGATAATTAACATTATTCCATGAAAATTGTACTTAGGTTAGCGAAGAAACGAACTGATAAAATACTGCATTCAGCACGTCATTTTTGACGGGCTTACAAGATATTTATACCCAATGTCACTGTTATAATATACTGAAAGGAATTATTTGCCGAAATTTTAAAATAAAGGTATATACTGCTATTAAATTATTACATTAATGATTAGTTGCTTTTATTACTGATGTCACTTTATCAGATACATGTACATATTTCCAGTGGGTCAAATTTAGATCGCATTACAATGAATGTATTCGTACGTATGTAATAACATCTATGAATTTTGAACAGCAATATTAGCAGAAGTTGTGGTTATGTCGAAATGCAGATAGGACCATACAAATGACACATTTTTTTTACAGACCAGATCACGATGATTTTTTTTTATATAAAGAATTTAAGCTGCTTTCATAAGCTCCGAGTTACTTAAGTTGCTGAATTTTTATACGGATGGAAGTAGTTCCGTATTTATCGTGCTGAATGAGACCTGGACCAGGAATAAAAACAATATCACGTGCTATAGTATAAGGTTTTAGGATTTCTAATCTACTTTTAGTTAAATCAGTTCCCTAATTCTGACGTCATTATTCAGTAGAATTTCCATCTGTATCGCTGAGTAAACTACAACCGAAATATGCACAAATTACAAAATAAAGTTATGAGCATTATAGAACAACAATTCTATATATTTAGGCAACCGTAGAGAAATGAATTGTCAGAACACTCCGTTAAACCCGTCATTTTTGACGGGCTTTGAGGCTGGTTATTATTATATCATGCAACTTACATCTATCATCACATCCAAACCGTTTGAAAGATACATTACCTAGCTGACAATTCACCTCCTGAAATACCCTGGACAATAACTGAAGACGTTAAAAGGAAAAGAATCTGAGAAAAGGAATCAGATCAACCGCACAAATACGAATCGTCTAAGTTGTGATTGGAAACCAGGAGAAGCTTTCTAACTTCATCATTGGTCCTGAAAATGCCACCAAGGAAATCCTGAGAAGAACTGTGTAGAGCAAGGTTTTGTCAATCAAGGATGAAACCTTCAGAAATGCTTGCCACCTGCAAGTAATTTAGACTCGCCTACCTGCAAGCTGTTGAACGTATTGATAACCGGTTTCATAAAAACTGAACATAATCTGGTATAGTGGTGTTATGAAACGGAAGACCAAGCAACATACAATCCATTGTCTACGGTGCCCTGTATCATGTGGTGAAGGGAGAGTAATTCAAAGTTCAGGACAATACAATCGCAACTACGAGAATGTGGCCGAATGCCATTTAATGCGTATATTTGAAATGAAATCGTTATATCTAAAATAATTTTGTTACAATTTTATTGTTTAGTGTTTCATTTTGTATCCCTGTAATTAGTTCCGACAAGAGCAAATAAATGAAATCTGAATTTATTCATTATCTGAAACGATTCCACACTGCGGCAGTATAACGTTCTCTCCACCAAATATTTCCCTCTGTATGCCTTTATTAGAAACAGAACCAACGTACATTTCGCAGCATAAAGGCTTTTGTGGAACACCTGCAGAATGAAATAATAATTCATACGGAAAAAATAAATTCTGCGTGTTTTAGAGGATCAGTGTCGTTGGAGAACTGTACCTAGTAAGCAATATGAGGATAACAAAAAGATTTCGCAATAATAACAGCTCATTCGCAACAGAAAGCAGAGTTGATCCGACAGAAGAAATTAACTGTAGCCCGCGTGTTGGCATATCGTGGACCTGAATATTCGAGTGACGGCATGAAAAAATTGTGGTGAATGGTTGTTTTAAGTGCCAAATTCGATCTCTAATTGGTGTGTTGTTAAAAAATTTCATTTTATGCATGGAGGAAGCTACTCAAAGTAAGAGCGCCGTGAGGGGGCAATGTAGTGCTCCGACAGACCACTGCGGGTTCGATTATACTGTAAACAGAACAACCAGCCTACCGAAAAATTCTTTTTAACATGCAACAAACAAGTTTCATGTTTTACATGCTCTCATTTTTCCCCCTTACAATAATCTCGAGTTTTAAGCGTTACCGCTTTGTTTCGTTGAGCGTTCAGGTCCTCTGGTCTGAATCATAAATTCCACAATATGTTCCGAAAACAATGCAATAAAAAAATCCTTCTACTTATTCATCACAACCTTTTATTATATGCTTAATTGAATTAAGACTTCGTCTCTGTTTCGGACTCTATTCGTACTGTTTTTGTGTGCGAATAATATCCTTTCGCGACTTCTTGTTTCCAATGTTGTGTCCTGATTATAAGAAAAGATTCACTCATATGTTCACATGAGTAAATAAATAAACAAAGGTTCCTCTCCGTGACAAATAATTAGAGAAGTGGTCTGCAAAGTTGTTCTGTGTTGTAATAACATATTAAATTAGTAAATGTCGTAATCAATTTTCATTTGTTTATGTAGAGCTGTCGTCTTCCATTTTCTTCATATTTCAAGCTCCATAGTTTGCATTTACGTTAATACCAAAAACTTATCAGATGAACATTTTTCTCCATTAACAGACATTACATAGTATTTTATCTAAACGCTCTGCTATAATGCACGTACAGAAAAAATTGTTTTTCGTCAATCTTAACGGTTATAGTTAATTTTCTTGTAGATTTTTTTTTCTTTCTAGTAGAAGTCATGTACAGTTAGCTTTTGGAAATTACGGTTTCGCACTTTAAAACCTAATCATTTACGACCATGTGGTAGATAAGAAGGCAATCACTTGGCATAAAAATCAGGGCCTGACAAATATTTGGGTTAGTTAGCGGATTCCGCTTCATTGCTCTGGAAAGATGCATCACGTTGCCTCTACCACTGCTATTGGTGTCGATTATTTAAAATCAGTTTTAACATAGATACGTTAGAATGCAGTTAACTGTGAATTAAGAGCACTTTAAATCAAATAATAAAAACATATTGTGAAATAGCCTCAGAACGAAAACGTCTGCTTGTTCCCTCTTAACCTAAAAAGTATACTAAGTCAAAATATTTCTAGAATTTGTCGTTTCAATAGGAATATGTTTGATATTGGAGTGAAATTTAAAGTTACTAGGATATAGATTTTAAAAAAAAAAAAAATACACATAAAAAAAAAGTCTGAAATTGGACACCTTTGATGGATGCTCACATTTTTATGTTCCATTTAATAAAATAGGCAAGAAATATATATATTTATATATATATCTAGAGGACTACGAAAACTTTTTTTTTTCGACCACCTTTTGTTGAAGCCTCTACTCAAAACACATTTAATGCAAGAAATTTTACGTTTTGCTGAAGGTCTACGTAGTTATTACATGTCGCCATCATTACATTTATAAGCCAAAACAGAAAATTTTCATCTCAATTTTCAGTGCGTTTATTCTGTTATTGCTACACTTTGCCCTTGACCAAAGTTGGCGATGTTATCTCAAATTTCAAAACATTAAATTTCACGAAACTTTAGTGATTATATAACTTCACCATCATGTCAGAAGTGTAACCTAAGCTTTAAATAGAACCCTCATTGCAAAGGAGGTTTTTCAAAACGATGTTTCATTATAAAAGAAAATTATTCCCTGATTTTGCGGGGGTTTGGCGCCTATTGGCGATGTTTTTTCTATGGCATAGCCTCTTCAATTCTTCGGAGAAGATGGAATGATTTCTATAATAACTCTTCACTTATGTCCTCTTTCTTAAGGCACTATTGATCTCGTAACATGTATAATCATCCCAAAATTCTTTTATACGAGTGTCACTTCGAAGCACTTTGTCAACCGATTATTCAATAGACAAATCCTCATTAATGCACAACTTCTGTCTTGTATGCGCCATATTTAATCTAGTTCAGGACGTGCTGTTTCAAGTTCGTAACATTATGACCATTATATTCATATATTGCGTCAGTTTAGAAATCCGCAAAATATTTAACCCTACTGTATAAAAATAGACATCCAAAAACTGTAAAGCTTTAAATTGAATATAGGACAGAACATTTCCTTCCACTTGCACGTCATAAAATTTTTGTTGTCTTGATTAATGTGAATAACCCATTTTCCCGCTTTGAAGTTATTGTTCACACTGAAGTAATAAATAACTGACTCAGGTTTCCTGAAATATTTAGTTTCTTATTCTGAATAACTGCAAAAAAAGATCCTGTGTGTTGAATGTATGCTATAACTCCAAAGTTCAATAGAGTAAAGCAAATTTCTCGATCCCTAAATCAATATTGTTTTCTGTATTGTATTATTTGTACAAGGAACGTTGAGATAAATTAAATTTGTTTTCAACAAATTATTTTTAATGATATTCTGATAGTGTATAGGGGTATGTAGAAATGAAGAGGTTAGCACAGGATAGGAAGGGATGGAGGATTGCATCAAACCAGTCGAAAGACTGACGACAGAAAAAAAAAAAAAAAAAAAAAAAAAAAAAAAAAAAAAAAAAAAAAAAAAAAAAAACTAGTGTATGTTTTCTGGAATAAGTTCATTCGCATAACATTTTGGGCATACGAGTATTCATCCTCGAGACTGAAATTCAGCCGACAACCCATGAAACTCGAGGCTAACACGTCAACCTCTACTCTGCTGAGAATGGTTTCCAACGAATGTTTTTATGTATTGAATGAGAGCATGAGATATGTAATGATTAAATGCCGCGAATGTTTGAAGATGCGTTTTATTTTTAAACACTAACGCAGGTCATGCGTTTTCATTAGGAGCAATTAAGAACGATGTGGTGGGTGGAATACTGTGGGTAAGAAAGCTAACGAATAGGAAATTACAATTGGAATTATTCATCACACAGCTAGCAAGTCTGAGAAACTTAGGAGTTTCAGAGCTGAGATGTTATGGAAAACTTCGCTTGGGGAAGTTCAGCACATTATAAATTCATCTGGATTATTATTCTAAGCTAGATATAAAAGAGAAGAATTTGAACTGTTTGTTTAAAATTTTCGTAGGTGAAACTGAGCAGTAATGTGATTAAAATTTATTAGATTCTTACAACAGAAAATGTGCATTTGTGTCTTTTAGAAGACGCGGTAAAAAACTATTTAATTCAGTTTGATTCCTATGCGCTGTGAATTTCGCTAATGCTTACCTCAATGGCAATCGGTGTTCAAACCAGGTGCGAAGCAATCGAATACGCTATTTGTCACGGAGACAATATGGACATAACCCCATCTCAATAGGTGCGATTACTCTCCCAGGAGGGTTCTCCAATACCAGCCAGAGACTACTGTTAATAAATGGGCTATTGCTGCAATTAACGTTGTACGGTCAATACCTCAGCACTGTAGATGTTAGTTCACTTTGCAGCAAATAAAATATCTTCCTGCTAAAAGATAGTGTGGCGATTTTTGCTGACTACGTGAAAGATTACTGACGAGACATAAGATGACGATTTTAAAGACAGCTGACAAAATTTCAGTAATTTGATACTAAGTGAATCTTGATTGTCTGCCCAACACCTCCGTTGTGTTAATAGTGTGATTGCCTTTTCGGGGTTTGCGCTGAGTTTTTCTTGCTGTTAATGCCAACATTTCGGCTCCAACCTGAGGCCTTCTTCAGGGTTGCTTTTAGTTATGTATCTGCTTGCTTTACTGGCACACTTAATGGTACACTGTTTGTTTTCACCAGCAGAGATGTACCCGTAAACCAAGCAAACATAACCAGAAATAGTCCTGACGAAAGCTCCAGGTTGGAGCCGTAACGTTGGCATTAGCAAAATGACGCCTGCGAAAAGTGTGATATCATTATAATAACGTGGTTTTCTCGCATCTATGTCACACTAGGAATAATCTTTATGGTCTTTTAGAAATGATGATACGAGGTTAATTTGGGTACGCGTTATGGTATCGAAATGTAAGAAAGTCCATAAAAGCGGTTACAACCAAGGAAGCATTCTAGTTGCTCAGTTGTTCAAACGTATGCCTTGTGACAGAAAGGTCCCTCATTTTCGAATCCCTGTCTTCTAGGGGATTTTCAAAGGCCCTTAACCCGATCTTCAACGCTGGCGCAGCTTGCTATATACTGGGAAGTAGGCTAGAACGCGTTCGTTAATCAGATTTGACGTTAAACTAAAGGTCTCTTACTGCTGGTATGATTACACCGAGAGTGGTGGTGTAACGGTTAGCGTTCTGGCCTCGCATTCGGGAGGACGGCGGTTCGAATCCCCGTTCGGGCATCCAGATTTGGTTCTCCATGGTTTCCAAAATCACTCCAGGCAAATGCCGGGATGCTTCCTTCAAAAGGCCATGGCAGAATTCCTTCCCATTCCTTGCTCCCCATCCTTTCCCGTCTTTAAAGACCTCGCTGTTAACAGACGTTAAGCATTAAAAAAAAAGAAAGTATGATTACTGGGTTAGGTTAAAGCAGCTACGATAGGGACAGAATTCGCAGTCAGTAAAAAACCCTGTCACCAGGTCATTACGACCACCCTTATAGGCAAGTATCAAGCAAAAGCATTTACAAATGTTGTTCTTTAGCCAGATATCTCAGTGGATGTAGTCTAACTTCGGAAAGAAATTACTACGCTCTCATCAGATATCATGTCTTCGGCAGTTTCTACCCTACCAAGCCTGGTGGGTTAGCGGTAACGCCTTCCATTCGACAGGGAGCATGTTCGAGTCTCCGTCCGGATATCCAGATTTCGGTTTTTCCAAAAAAAACTCCAACTGAATTCCGGTATGGTTTAAAAAAAAAATCTGAAGCAAAATATTTTCCCATTCTTTTCCCTCAGTCGTTTCTTGCCTCTAAACATCTCGATATCGATTAGGCGTAAAAACATGAGAAAAAAAGAAAGCTTCTATCCCATTTGATCCCCTATGGATTTGAATTTCTATGTTTAACGAAGGCGATTTCCTGTGTTAATAATTTACATTACATAAGTGGATTGCAATGTTGAAACAATATGAAAGTATGATTTTACAAATATTCGTAGAAAATGTACATGAAACATGTTGAGTTGTTGAAGATATTGTTCAGTATTTTGAAATTCTCTTCAATGACGAGATTAATTAGCATTGTCAAATGTGAGCTACTCTCGAGTGTTGCTATTGTTTGTTACTGTTTGCGAAATTGTTTTTAAGATGGCATGTATAAATCAAACAAAAAAACAAATACTGTAAATCTTTGAAAAATTTTGAATTTACATTTATATTGGACCGAAATTCCATACAAATCTCTCTACAAGATAACATGACTGAACGTTCAGTTATCAGTCAGTAACTTATATTCATGGAAATTCTGGAACTGTCCTTCATTCCTTAGAACTGAATATTTGCTTTCGTAACAGTTTTAGAAACGAGAGGTTCTAAAGGTGTTTCTTCTGTCGTAACCAAAATAAACGGTATCTGTATAGTGGCGAGGTTAATAAGAGCGAAAATGCCGAAGTAACTTTCGCAGAGATTCAGTACCTAGATTAAATATTGGAACACACGGTTGAAATACGTTACTTATGAAATAAACAGTATTTTTAAAGTAATAACTTTGATTTCGAATTATTTTCTTAAAACATACGTGAAATATTGATTGGAACTGGACAACTGCCTTGTCGGTTTACGAATATTGAAGGTGTTTGTTCCAATATCATTGTTCAAATTGCAGTCGCCTAGGCGATAACCACCACGATGAAAAAGTTTAAACGGCAATAAATATAGTTCCAATACAACTCCATCTAACGGTGTCTGACGAGGAATGAAGTACTTTCTCTTAATTCAGAAGGATTCACTACAACCGCCGCCTACAATTTTGCCTAAGCTGTTATAGTTTTACATGGAAGGGAGAAGAATAATTTAAAAAATGAAATATTGGTTTGTAACGAATCATGAGGACACGACTTAAAAAATCGGTTACACTCATCAATATGAACGATATAGAAAGTTCAAAAAACTTCATCCATTACATAAATTAAGAATTTATAAATTACTCCTTTTACAAATGACGGGCTCGCATCTGCGTTTATAGTAAAACTGTAACCAGGAAAGAGTCTGTACATTTGAGGCATTTTAAAAATATGGCTACAGAGAAGGAATCAACTATTTTTTATGTGAGAATACCCCGGCAGAATAACCGTGAAGAATTCTTGTCAACTATTTCTTAGATTTGTGTCTTTCTGCGTTTTGATGAACAGGATTTGCAAAAAAAAACTGGGCTTTCGATTTTGATTGGGTTTCTCTTAAAGTACTAGCCACGGTTTCGTTTGTTAAAAAGGATTATGTATCGTTTTGGGGTGATGTAAAATCTGCGACATTTCAATAAATTATGTCAGTTTTCCGCTGAACGCGAATCACAGAAAATATACTAGTTTTGATACGGTTTCGTTAAATACACAGCACATGGTTTCGCAGGTAAAGTAGGGCACGACTTATTCTGATGTGAAAAAAAAAAAATGTTAAATTAAAAATTTAGGGTAACTTTTTCGTTGAATCCTATTTACGCAAAAGAAACTGGTCGGATTTTGATGAAGTTTCAAGTAATGTACAGCCCATGTTCCAACAGATAGAATACGTCTCATTTGGATTTGAGACATACAAATGAAAAATTTAGGATAATTTTTGGTTGTACGCTATTCACTATTGGCTACTGGTGGGTTCTTGGTGCGTTTTCGAACAACGTACAGCCTTTGTGTGATCTCGCGGCTAAAATGCTAAATGTTTCATTTTGTTTTAATGTCGTGAAGCTGAGAAGATCATTTCTCCGTGAACGCAATTTACCAAAAAATTAATGGTTGGATTTTGATAGATGTACAACCCTGGTTCCGAAAAGCTGAGACATTAAAATAAGAGTCCACAAATTAATATCGATTAAAAGGTTCGTTGCGACTTGCAGTAAAATGTTTATCGTGATTTCAGTTTACGAGTGGCATAATATTATTCAGAGTAATATAGTTATAATTTGTCGAGGAGACCATTCATGCAAAGATTATGCGCGGATCATGTAGTTCTTGACCATGTTTTTTTGAGAGAGCAGTGTGCATAATAATAGTCCATGCGAGCGAAGTAGAGATCAACTGATATTTTAAATAAATTGGGAATGAAAGATTGAAAGTATGAAATCAAAATAAGGACATATAACCCTAATGGTTGATGTACTAGCGAAGCGATCCTGTTGCATGTTCTAAATCAGCTCAACGAGAGAGACGACGGAGGGGCGTTAAACTTGTTTTAAACTTCCTCTCAAGTCTTCGGGAAGAGGAGGAAATCATTAACTCCATCGTTGCGGAATGAATCGGAAATTAAAACAAGTCGACAAGGAGAAGAAGTCTCGCTCTCAGAAATAAAGCAAAATACTCGGACGATAATCGGTCGTTTATTTGAAAGCACTTTAGGAAATTCTTTTCAGAGAAAAAGAACAAAGAAAACTTCTTAGCAAGTTGCTGGGTGTCATTCAGTCCACAAGACAATGGCAGCTTCTTATATTAGCTCCACTGGCTTGATATCGATTAATGGATGGATCAAAGTTTGACACTTATTGAATAATGAAACCAAACTTTATCAATACAAGCAGCAACAAATATAATTTGTATCTTTATAGATGTCTACGAATTCAAACTATTGCTACAATTCTGCACACGACATTTAATGACGTTAAAAGAATACTTTAGATCCGTAATGGAATGGAAACGACTTTAAAAACATTTATCATAGAATCGTATCACCCACACTAAAAATCAAAAGTATAAAAATGTTTATAGCATTCGTCAAGACATTGTTTCGTATTCATGATCGTTATAAAAGATTACAATTGTTTTTTATCTAAGAAAGACGTATTGTTACTACGATTATTTATTTAAACATTTAATTGACTCTATGGTATTTACATAATTTTCATCTCTAAATAGACACTTTTAATTTTTTTAATGTCACTGAATAATAAATTGCTTATTGGATGTTTTTGAGGTAAACGATTTTGAATTTAAACCTCTGAATAATTTAATGACGCGAATTTAAGGAAATAATTTGCTTCAATTTGCTAGGCCCTACCGTTTGCTGTTTTTACTTTTTTCCATTAATAATTTAAATATCCCTTCTATTTCAAATGTGTAAAGAACGCTCTCAAAAAAAAAAAAAAAAAAAAAAAAAAAAAAAAAAAAAAAAAAAAAAAAAAAAAAGTTTTCACCTGGAGACTCTTTTATTTAAAAAAATGATATTTAATCAATTAAACATAACAAACACGATTGAGGTAGTGGAGGAAGGAAAAGTCAGTGGTTATGAAAATGAAGAATAATTTTACTACCCAATGCATGCAATATCCATATGTTCCATAGTTCGTATTCAATATTTTAAATTTTTTTCAATATCTGTTTATTATAAGTAGGTTCTGCATCGTGTTTGCCATCCTGATTCTCATTTTAGTAGATTCTCAAGGCGATTGCTGCAATGCTAAAAACATAGTTTTTTTTCGAAGAGTAAGCTTTTCTGAGAAAATAAAAAACCATACACATCAGCAAATTCAGGTTATTGACAGAAAGTTAACAATAGAGAATTGCACAATTCGCTTTCAACGTTGACACATATCGAAAGAACTCAGCAAAATTTTTACAGATATTGGCAGTTGTGTTATAACATTGGTAACAATAAAGTCTTTCGACAGTGTTCGTCAAAAACTTGTTAATTAAAGTATCTATAATGAGGAGTAAATGAAATGAACGGTACTTTTTCAAATGATTTTTAAAGGCTTTGGAAGACATATCACAAAAGTAGCACATCTACAGAGTCATTGACATTTTGACTTGTGGATTCTATACTGAATGGCCAAAAAAATTAAAACCACATTTTGCACCCTTAATTCCGTTATTAGTGAGGAAAAACGCACTGCTTTCGGGGAGGGGAAGGTCTACTTATCTTAGGTAATTTTCTTGCCATTAGGGCAAATTAACGGGTGTAATATTTCACTGCATGATGATTGAATTTTATTTATCACGTAACTGAGATCATCCTTGTACCAACCTGCCATAGCTTTAACAGCGCTAGCTTGTACACTGGGGAATAAACTCACTGCGATATCTTTTTCAAAAGAATTTTAAATTATGATTCATCTAGTAACGTACACCATTGCCTATCTATTTTTTTAATTGATAACAGCATCAGTTGCGAATAATTCATATTTTGACATTGATAATTCAGAAATATTGATGAAAACACACAGTTGCAATAATTACACTAAGAGAAAATTTGTTCCAATTTCTTTGGTCGTTGATGTAGTACTTTACTCATCACGATGACTTCGAAAATAAATATACAATCGTATTGTGAATATCAGCAGCAAAAACAACCGGATAGTTTGACCTTGATAACAGACACGGCACGTGTATTACTCTTCCAGGTTGATAGCTCTGGCCCAACTTACCACCAGTCTTTGTAATGCGGTTTCCATAAATATGTAAGCAAATGCTGGGACGGTCAGCAAATTCCACCTGAAAAATTACTCAAACAAATTAACGCTGAATCTACAGAACACATCTTACAAGCTTAAACCTACATCTCGTGAAAGCACAGACTGGCAATGAACGGATTACGTCAGAGCTCCTCTGAATGGGAGAGGTCTCGCCCAGGAGGTGAAGGACACACAAAGAGAGATAAAACCACGGAGAACGTGAACCCTCCCCCCTTCTCTCTCTCTCTCTCTGTGTATGTGTGTGTGTGTGTGTGTGTGTGTGAGAGAGAGAGAGAGAGAGAGAGAAAGAGAGAGAGAGCAAGATCGTCAACGTCGAGATCATTAGAGGAAGGAAATGAGAGGGATAAAGGAGTGAGAAGGAATTGGGCCGTGGCCTTTTGATGGAACCATCCTAGAATTCACCTGAAGTGATTTGGGGAAACCACGGAAAACCCAAATCTGGATGCCCATACAGGGATTCGAGCCCAAATCCACCCTAATGAGAGGCCATAGCGTTACCGTTCACCCACCTTCCTAGTTTTTTTCTTCTTACGTACGAGGAAAAAATAATTTTTATATTTTCTGATACCAGAGTTGATTTCTCATATCGGAAGGAACAATTAAATGCACAACTCGTGCATTCATCTCCAAATATTCTAAACACTATTTTGTCTCGGTATAAAGTGATGGTATCGTCAAGAATGAGAGAGTTTGAGACCATTTTCAGCAGCAGCGAAATAATAAATGTTTTGAAGAAAAAAAATAAAAAAAACAATTTTTAAACTTATAAAACTGCGTCAGTGAAAGACACGTCGCTCACCTACGCTTGGTAGTCATGCTTTATAGATTTCTCTTTATATTTCGTCACTTTTTTTATAAACATTAACGGGAATCGTAGCTCAAAGCTTTTTAAGTCGGTACTACGTTGAACATAGGGAGCCTCCAATAAGATTAAAAAATAAAATAGCCATGCTGTATTTATTTTTAAATGATTCCAAACCTAACCCTCGTCGATGGCAAACCTTCCTTTAGAATGACAGAAATTGTTCTCATGTGTTCCGCCGGATAACTTCTTCCATGTGCGACGTTTCGACAACAGCCTGTGTTGTATTCATCAGGCGAAAAGGTCGAAGTTGACACTGCGACAGCAGTACACCGAACTGATCCTGCAGAACAAACGAGAACAATTTTTGTCGCCTAGAAAGACTCAATTGTCACATCTTTCTTTAGAATGCCGGATCACTCCGTGACTTCAATTCCACGGTGAATTTTAGGTGCCGGAGGAAAGGAACTGAAATTGCTTCCTTCGGTACCCAGGCGCAGTATACCTCATTCGACAGAATTTAGCCCAACCAACCTACAAGTTTTGGACGAAATTTAGTTTGTAGACATGCATGAGGGAGACAGTATGGGTATTAACAAGATTTCTTCAGTGCTTGAACGAACGGCCTGGAATATATTTAGATTGATACAAAATTTCAGAATCATAAAACAGTAAATCTTTTTGATATCGACCATCTGTAGAGAAGAAAATTTGAAAGTGGTAGATTGGAAAGTAAATAGCGTTAAAATATATACATCGCATGTTTTTTAACAGAGTTCTATAACTCAAGCCATATTTCCCTTAGAGTGTTTCGTTTGGTAGAAATGTATGTTATTCAAATATCATCTGCTGTCTCTTTTCTGCGATTCGTTAGAGATTTTTGTTCAGTATTTTCGCTCTCTGATTGAACCTCTCAGGGCATATGGAGTCGCAGCAGTTATTGATTGCTATCTAAGCAGACTAGCCAATCACAATATCGTAGTGTATCGCTTCCAACACTACATCCTTCTACACGGTCACATTTAAAATTGTTTGGTTTTCCTTATTTATGGCATTTAATGAGCCAAAGCCTGCCACGATTAAAAGATAGTCTTTTTTATTAGGGCCTTACTGCCGTCGACGTCGACGGAAAAGCATTATTGAACATGGCCTTCGGGATTTACAGTTCAGCAATTCACCTGCACTTATTTCAGAATACCTTGTAAAACCGAAATCTAGATGGAGTGTCCTAGGATAGAATCGGCGTCTTCCCTAATGCTGCATGACGAAAATGTTGCGCACTTTAAGAAGAAGCTATATCATGAAGAAAAACCTGCTAACACGAACGGTAATTCTTATTTCAAAGCTAGGCTTGTAGTGACTTGGCTGCCACCCCTTTGGAGATGACCCTCAAAGTCACTCTGTCCAGCCGAGCGGTGAGACAAGGACAGATTGCCATAGGGATTCGTGGATAAGCGTCTACATGGAAATCGACGGATTGTTCGGATATGAGTCTTGTGATAGGATTATTACTTGGAAAATCAGGGATAATCATTCCTGAATATTTACATGTTTATTCGCATCAGGTTTCTGAAGGTATGATACATATTTACACATAAACGAAGATAGCTGTGGAAACATTTACTATTACTATTACTGTATGACACTGATAAAACTGGTGCAGTGGCGCCTTGCTAACCACCACCAACATTATGGGGATGAGGAGAAACAGAGAGAGCTTTGTAACGTTAGTACCCTTAACCCAAACACGACAGGACTATTGTAAAACATTGGAACTCCGCCTAACTAACCCTATCCGTCTCATATCCAACTCTTTCTCAGTAGAGCCTACCTTCTGCGTTGCTGTAGAACATCTCTTGTGACTGTACTGGCTCCGCTCCGAGGCCGGAGCCTGGTAACTTCTTTCGTCGCCTCCCGGCTGCACAATGCGACGATCAGCTCGACCGACAGACCTAGCTAGCTGTGCTTTGGGTTTTACTAAGATAACCCCTACTCCACTCCAGCTCTTTGGAGAGGGCAAACTCTGACATCACCTAACTGCATTCGGTCAATGCCAGCTTGCGTTCTAGTTTCGGCGCCTGACAATTGCCGAATCACTGACTCGTGCTCTACTTGCAGGTTGTGGCTCTCGTAAGGTTGCCTAATTTTGCTCGCTCGTCTGTCCTCTATCCCAACCCCAAACAAATTTATAAATTACACAAGTAAAACCTCTGGTTTTACTACAGGCTTTTACCTCTATTTCTATCTAGCAGCACTTCATCCGTGGTCAAAAAATAAGAATCGGGAGATTAACCGCCGCAAATCACCCGAGATTAATAACCGAAGAAGGCAAAAGTTTTGCCCCCGTATAACAACCTCGCAAATTGACTCAGCCCAACTTGGCTAAGAGTGATCCAACTTGGCCGGCGAAATGCTGTTTACCAGTTTAAAGCACCTTCCCTCCATGCGCCCCTCAGCCGTCACTCTCCTCCTCCATCCGCGAAAGGAAGCAACACCAGAAAAGATCAGCTAACGTCGTTTACCCGGGTGCTTAACAGAATTAATTTCTTTGGTCGTACAAACAGCTAGTGGAGGAACGGAGGTCCTCAAAAGAGAACGACTACAGCGGCAGGTCTGCGCTGCTCAGATTAATTATTCGATCGCTCGGATCGCAAACTGTTTACTCCCTCTCCCCACCCCCACCCGCAGAGCTGGCGACAGAGATCTAATTAAAAGTTGTCTCCGGCGCTTAGCACCGGCTGCTCGTCTGGCGGTGCGTCGGCGTCGGGACGCAGTAATTAACAGGCGTCGTCGAGGCGTCGGCCTGGACGTACCAACATTACGCCTCCACGCTCACTCCGCACATTACTGCAATCTCTGAAATCACAGTCCACAAGTGCAAATGTGAGAATTAGTGCACTGTAAGTCTAACTTCACATGCTTCAAAATTATCGACCCGGATAATATACAGAAGATAAAAAACGAAACTAGAAGACACAGTATGTGAAGATCAGTTTCAGTAAAAAAAAAATTGGCGGTACATGAGAAGCAATCCTGGCTTTAAGACTAATACTTGAAGAGCGGATCAAGAAAATCAAAGATATTTTTATGACGTTTTTTTATTTATAAAGATTTTGATAATGTTATGCAGGACGAGATGTTCAAAATTTTAAACAAGCAGGTCTAAAATATCAAGATAGAAGAATATAATCTAAATAAGAATAAGGTGTCTATAATAAAAGTAGAGAATTATGAGAGACACGCATCAGTTAAAAAAGATGCCAAATATATTCAACTTGAATGAAGAGGAAGCAATAAATGAAGCAAAAAAAATTTTGATTGTGGCCTAAGTGTCCGAGAAGAAAAAATCAGTATGCTACGATTTTCTGATGACATTGTCCTGCTACGTAGCAGAACAGGCTGAGTCTACTGAAAAGTTACTGAATGGCATGAACAAAATAAAGAACGAAGATTTTGGATTAAATATAAACCAAAGCAAGAAAAAAGTGATGAAATATAGCAGAAATGATAGCAATAATTGTAGCTTAAATATAAAAATAAGATCGCATGGAATAGGAGAAGTGAATTCTGTTACTTAGGATGTAAAATTACAACCTATTGCTGAAACGGTAATCATGATAAAAGCAGAATAACAGTAGCGAAACAAACTTTCTTGAAAAAGATAAATCTTTTAGTATTAAATATTGATCTGCGATTTAGAAAGAACTTTTTAAAAATTTATGTGTGGAGTACACCTCTTTATGTTAGCTAAGCATCGACTTTAGGAACGACAGAAAGAAGGAAAATAGAAACATTTGAAATATGGTGATAGGACAATCCTGAAAATTAAGTGGACAGATAAAATACGTAATGGACGCATTTTAGAAATGGTGAGTGACGAAAGAAGTTTGTGGAAGAAAGAAGTGACAGGATTGTAGGTCACATTTTAAAACATGAGGGATTGGTTATTTGTTTAGTGAGTGGAAGAGTCGAAGGAAAGAACTGTAATTGTAAACGATGATTACAATATATGAAGCAGATAATTGAAGATGTAGGTTTTAAGGAACATGTGGAGATGCAAAGGTTGGCGCAAGCTAGGAATGGATGGAGGATTGCACAAAACCAATAGAGAGACTGGTGACAGTACAAAAAGTATCCTTCGTTGAGGCCAGAAAGAATAAGAGAAGACTTCTTGTTGTAAGTAGTGTATGGAATGTTGGAAGTCAAGTGGATTGAACTGAACGTCGTTTGGAATTAATATGTATGAAAAAAGAAATGTTTGCAGAAGTTGGTGAATTGCATTTTGGGACATAAGTGACTCATTAATTTCGACTACAATTGAAAGGAAGAAATATAGCGAAATGTTGAGAGCACACCGGAAAAAAATAGGGATAAGCAATGTGAAAGATCTGGTATGTATATATTAGATTGTAACCAAAAGGTAAAGAACGTTGAAAATAATTAAAAGTAAAAATACGCATCTTCTTTTTTTGAGGATGTAGTCCCTGATATACGTTAAAAATAAATATAATACTTTGTTTTATTTATCAGCTATTTTCGATCATTATCTGATCAGACTTCTTAAAGCCAAGACTACTGATCCTCACAATGTTCTAAGGCTGTTGTCATCGCGTCTGTTCCAATGGCCTAGCAGTGACCCTGCATGTTGCCGGAAGGAACCTGTTGTACTTGGACGAGCCTAATTGTTGTTATTTGTCTGTGATGCGTGTATCTCATATTCTGTATGATAGATATATCTTTAATTGTGAAATGTGTAGTTTTATGAGGCGGTGATTCCAGTATTTGCAGCGGTGACTGAGGAACACCGCAATCAGGAAGGGAACACATGCGGCCACACAGGCGAACCAATACTTTCCTTTATAACTGGAAATTATAAAACTTAATTTAGTTAACAACGAGGTTTGTCATCATTACTAGCGCTAGGAGTAAGAGTATTTTTTATTACTACATGTAACCTGACAGATAAGAACTACCAGGATCAAAATGTAAAGACGCCATTAAAAATAAAGATTTTTCAGATTGTAACCAACAACATCATCCTGAGGTTTGAAGTGAAGTGTCGTCGCTGAAAATATCTGGCGGAGAAGAATCGCGTCATTGGTAATAGAGTTTTTGATAGAGCTCGACATATTCGGACGGAAAGACAATTTTAGGAAGATTCAAGTGCGTAAATGCCAATTAATGTCTATTTTAATACTTATTGCATTATTTGTGAATTATAAAATGTGTGTTGCGCTACAATAAATGTGAATTGTGAGCTCATTTGAGAAAGAAAAAGATAATTGAAATTGAAAAAAAGAATACGACTCATTTTAATAAAATTAAGATAAGAAAATTATATTTAATTATCACGTGAATAAGAATGTCTTTACTCACGCTTGTAAAAACAGAATTAATTGGATTTGATATTGTTTAATAGGATATTTTTCTTGTAACTGTTATTTTTGGGTATAGAGTGTGAAATAAAACGATAGTAAAGACTGAAGTTATTCAAAGGGAAAGTACTAAGATGGAACTAAAGGAAATAAAAACTAAAAGACAGTGTCAAATTAAATAAAGGAAAGTTATTAGACAGTAATGAAAAAATATGTTTATAAGAATCAGGTGGCTATAATAAATGTAGAGAATCATGAGAGACATGCATCAGTTAAAAGGAGTGTGAGACAAGGTTGTAGTCTATACCCGTTAATATTCAACTTGTATGTAGAGGAAGCAATAAAGAAAGTAAAACAAAAATATTCATGTAACATTGGTGTTCAAGGAAACAAGATCAGTAGGCTACTATTTGCCGATGACATTGTCTTGTTAGCAGAAGCTGAGTACATTGAGAAGTTATTGAATGGCATGAACAAAATACTGAAGGAAGATTTTGGATTAAATATAAATCAAAGCAAGACAAAAGTAATGAAATGTAGTAGAAATGATATCAATCACAGTATATTAAATATAAAAGTAGGATTGTATGCAGTAGGACAAGTGAGTGGATTCTGCTACTTGGGAAGCAAAATTACAAACAATAGTCGAATCAGGAATGATGTTAAAAACAGCATAGCACTAGTAAAAAGAGCCTTCATGAAAAACAGAATTCTTTTAGTTTCAAATCTAGGACTTAGAAATAACTTTTAAAACTCTATATGTGGAGCATACGTGGAGAAAATTGAAGCATTTGAAATATGATGGTACAGTAGTGGTGCTGGAAATAAAGTGGACCTACGGAGTACTAAATGGACGAGTTTTGGAAATGATGGGCGAAGAAAGAAGTTTGTGGAAGAATCTTACAGAAAGAAGAGACAGGCTGCTAGGTCATATTAGGAGACATGCTGGATTGATTAATTTGTTAGTGGAGGGGACAGTCGGAGGTAAGAACTGCAGAGGAAGACAGAGATCAAAATATATGAAGCAGATAATTGGGGACGTTGGTTGTAAGAGATGAAGAGGTTATCAGAAGATAGGAAGGGATGGAGGATTGCATCAAACGTGTCAAAAGACTGATTACAGGGGAAAAAAAAAGACAATGCCTACTAAAAATAATTTAACAAAAAAGAGTAAAACTGGTAGTAGCCCCATTATTCGATGTACAGTAGAAACACAATACATAAAGAAATATTTTCTAAAACCTTATAACTTTATAAGTCGAACAGGAACGGTTTCTGTTTTGAAACCACTTACCACTTTGAAATAATTTTCTAATTGGAATTTGGAAATAGAAAATGTACTGAGAGGACAGTGTTCTGAGTATTGACGAGAAGATTAGAAATCTATTTTCATAATCACTGATAGGTAGCCTTTCTGACATTGTGTATAAATATAGTAATTTACCAGAAAGAATGTTTAAATATTTACGGTACTTGGTGGATGAGCGGTTAACTCTCTGGCCTCGCATTCGAGAGGACCCCAGTTCGAATCTCCGTGCGGGCATCCGGACTTGGGTTTTTCATGGTTTCCCCAAATCACTTCAGGCGAATGCCGGGATACCTCATACAAAAGGCCTTGTCGAATTCCTTCCCGTTCCTTATCCTCAGTCCCATCCTACTTGTAATTACTTCGCCGTCGACGAGCCTCAAAGCGATAAGTATATAAAAGAAAATTAAACACATTGTCCCACATCAGCATAACTGTCCTAAATCGGGTTCCAAACGAACATATTTAATCTCAGTGCACTGTGTTTTTTTAGCAATTGGTTATCGCAACATGTCTGCTCTGTTATAATAATGTACCTGGGTAACCGATCTTCGCTCAGCCTCATTCGATTTCTGTTCAATACACAAGATTTTGAGTAAAGTTTGATTAAAGTTAAACGTTTTTCTTGAAACCTTCCTAGGCATTTTAAAGTACACAGTTCCTTGCTATAATCAAAGAGAACCTTGATTAACATCAGTAGGCTTACTGTTACCTGAAACTTCGACGAGATGACGTTAGAGCCATTTTCGAGATACCATATACAAGAATTTTTTGTTTGTTTGTTAAATCGTGTTACAAATTTGAAAAGTAAAACGTTATCTACGTATAAAATTTCATTCAAATAGCTAGAGCCATTCCGAAGTCGTCTGTCTTACCACCTCATAAATTACTTTTAAAGAAAATTGCTATTATTTTTATGTTAAATGGAAAGTTTAATGCCAATCGGGGATTAATTAATGGTGCAAGATTAGTGGTAGTTCATTTAGATGATTGCATCATCAGTGCTAAATTCATTCACTATTTTCATACCTCGCATTGAAATCACTCTTTCTGATCGAACCATGCCTTTCCAAATGTATGAAAACAATTCCCAATGGAAGTAACCTTTGCAATGAACATTAATAAAGCACAAGGTCAGACGCTTAAAAACGCAAGGATTGTATTAATCAGAACCTAATTTTCGTATGGACACCCGTAAGTGGCTTTTTCAGGAGTTTGTTGAATGATTAATATTTATTTTTGTGTCAAATACACATACGGTCAAAAAGTCAACGCTGATCACATTATAACTGCTAATATTGTTTTCAAAGATGTTTTGTAAAATAAAGAAGATTTAAAAATGACATTTGACAAAAACAAAATTTCTTAAATATCCACTATTTAAATGTTTTACTTTTGAACATCTAGTATTTAATGATAACGAATTTTTAAAGTAAAAGTATTATTTATACTAATCTAAAAAGTAAAATACCTTTCATTAATAAATATTTGTACTTGCTTATTTCCTCATTATTATATTACCACTCGGTGACTGGTAACGATACTGTGCGAAATTTTCGTATAGGTCAGCTAGTATACATGAATTGTTCCTTAGAGAGTTAAGAGTTCCTTGCTCGCACCAAAGAGAAACGTAAGTACCAGAAAAATCAACGAGATGGCGTTAGAGCCGGTTCCGTGATTCAAAATATAAGAATTGCTTATTATTTGTAAAATCACGTTTTTACAGGGAAGACACCTATTTAGGCAAAACTTGGAAAACGAAACGTTATCTAAATATGAAATTTCATCCAAATCGTTAGAGCTGTGAAAATAATCTGAAAATTCTAAGGGAGAAATATTTTAACTTCTAAAAGTATCAATAAGGTATTTTAGCAGTTTGCTGTACTGCTCAAAGACATGTGGCATTGTGTCCTGAGAAGAAGGTTAACTCTATTATCAAATCGCTGCCAACTCCAAAACGTGGGGATGGTTTTGAGACAACGCTTGAACGCAGGCGACTGTGAACGTTGAGTGCAGTAACGCAAAATAATATTCAGCAGCATTCTGACAAGGACAATATGTACGGAGGTATCGAGCTTGAAGCTGATTAATTATGAGACATATAGCTTGAGGTTCGCAGATGTTGACGTGGCTGAAGGTAAAACAAATGGCAGCACAGTATTCTGAACATTCCTGCTGCTTCCAGTAGTAAGGATAATGGTATGTTTCGTATATGGATAACAGCAAAATGTAATTTTTTTGAATTATAATTAAAAAAATTGTCTGCGATCTTATTGTACGCACAGTAATTGAGTGATTGTGGTAGGGGTCTCATTGAATATATACTCTGAACCTGAAGTAATGCAATCGTTTAAACATTAACAATAAAAAATTAATATAAATAGCAAGTCATCTAACGACTGCGAGAACATGTAGTAGTAAGGTGCTCAATTGAATTATGGCCAAAACGATCGTGAAATGTGTAAATTTGTGTTGAATTTTGTTATTTGCTTTTGGATTGAGTATATGACTAAGTTGAAACAGTGACCAATTGTATTGAATGTGTAAATAATCGTCTAAAATGAAGGAACCCATAAGAAGTTTTATTTTATTATCTGTGCGCGATGTCATCTGTAGTTGGTGTTCCACTTTTATGGTAACATACTCCAACTGTACTACACAGATATTTTGACAAGCTAAATTTTGGGGCATAACAACATGTTAGTGGGTTATCAATGTCTCATTAATATAGTAATTACATCTCTAGTCCACCAGATTGTTCGATGTTTTAGGTGCTGTTTTCATCTTTTGGTGATCATGTAACATTCACCAATTGGGATATCTTTATATTTTGTACAAGTCGAAGCTTGAATTGACACTTAAAAAATAACTATAAATCAATTGAAATAATTTAATAATATTCAACCACTCACATTTTAAGTGAATTTTTAGATTAAAAGTTGCCTCTAATGAAACCACATAATTTTTTTTATGTAGAATGAATCAAACATCGGCTTTTGGTCTTTCAAGATCTGTTCACACATAAACACCGTACTTTATTAAAGTTTGCTACACTGCTTTACCCCAGTCAAGATACAGGATGTCAACTGCCCTAAGTGCCTGTTCGCTTTCCCAGTATTTTGTCCATCGCCTTGCTATTTCTCCAGGTGTACTGTCTCATTTGTAGAGTCACGTCTAAATTAACGAGACGTCACAATGCATTTTCGACAGCTGCTGCAATGATACAGAAGCACCGATGTCAAGTAGTAAGTAGTATGTTTCTCTTTATATATACTGTCAGTAGAACACATTCTCTCAATATTTTTACCTCACTTAAAAATTAGCTCTTAAAATTCCGAATATTTCCTTCTATAAGGAGATCCAACTTGAAATTAACAGCAATATAATTTTAATCGCAATAAATATTAATATTGAAATGAGTTGCGATGGAATAAGATTTTTACTGACATACCTTTATTTTTCATGACGATCAGTTTGCTTTCTAGTATGTAGTGACTAGCGCTTTTGTGTCTTGTTAGCATAGCGCTCTGAATGCTGTTGGTTTTGATCAAGTGTTCTTGTCTATTTTTTTATAGTGTGTGTCGTAATTACAATAAAAACACATACAGGTGTATACTAATCAAGAAAAAAAAATCTTTTGATTCAGTTACAATGTATGCTCCTCTTAGCCACCACTTTGGTCGAAGAGCCACATACTACTCGGCCGATGAATTACAATGGGGCTCAGTTTCGGGCATGATATGCGATTTTGCAGCGGTTATATTTACCCACAGTTAACAATCACTTCACAAGATCGGTAAAACGATACTTCCTGAAAAAATGGTGGAAATAGTAGTAGAATGAAGAAATAATGTAACAACTGAATATTTCCTCATTGAATGATAGAATTCCCCCAAAATAGGAAAATTGGTAGTACCACGCTCTAGGGATGGGATTTCCGAAGATTGCCCTCCAGTGCCATCGTCCAAGGAGAAGGAATATTGGTTAGACCTACGAAGAGATGACAAAAAAAAAAAAAAGAAGAAAGAAGTCGGAGCAGGTCTTTGGTCTATTCGTGAAGATGAAGTAAGTAAGTTCCTACAGTACGTAAATTAAATGAACAGTTAACTAACAGAAAACAACTTTCTATATCACGGATAACTGGAAACAGGTGTTCGATCTTTATTATTCCTACTTACAGGGGAAAAAATGAAACTACTCAAGTATTCAATCACCAGGGCAGAACTATGAAAAACTACCTTTTTATCATCGCTCATCGAAGATCAGTTTGAAGTGGAACAGTCTCGTATGTATTTATTTCATCAGAATGTTAAAAAATTATTGTGCTTCACCACAGGTTGCTACACAGACGTAAAATACAAAGAGCATAATTCCGCCACCATTTGGTGCAGTCTCCATACGTAAATACAAGATTAACTGGAATCGTTGTTTATAACCAATGCCGATAACTTTTCAGACCAACCTGTAATTTGGGACCTCATGATGTATTTATCTCATTATCAAGGCAGAAACAGAATTTCCCAGTGTCAAAAATTAATCTCCGTATCTTGGGATGGGGATTACTTTAAGTCATAGTGATAAATACATTAGAATATTTATCGGGGAAAACTTGGTCTACTGAGTGCAATGGTCACGAAATTTCCTTGTCATTTCTTTTTTCCTAGCTTGCTATTATGGCCGAGGACGAGAACTTTACGTAGTTATCCAGTACCGTGAATAGTGGTCCAACCAGCCAAACGCTCCTTGGAGCACCACCGTGCTGGGTCTGATGAGTTGCGACTGAACATCATGTGTGCTGCGATAACAGACGATTTTTGTGCAGGTATATTTAAGTAGACAACTTGTGGAATTTTGAAACAGTATACACTTTTCGCCACAAAAGTGCACAATACGCAAACAGAACAAGAGAGTACCCACATCGATTAATATTTTTTTTATGGCTTTACGCCTCGTAGACGTTGAGATCATTAGAGGCGGGATGGGATTAGGGACAAGGAACAGGAAGGAATACGCCCATACACTTTTTGAAGGGAGAATCTCGGCATTCGCCTGGAGTGATGTGGGGGAAACCATGGAAAACCGAAATATGAATGCGCGGACGGGGATTCGAACCGGCGTCCTCCCGAATGCGAGGCCAGAACGTTAACCGCTCACCCACCACGCTCGATCACATCGATTGAAAGTTGGTACTGTCGGCAAATGGCAATACTTACTTCGACCCCCTAATAGCCACTTGGTTATTAAGAAGGCCCAAAGCAATAATTAAGAGTATGAGTAATACGTTGAGGGATACGTTGAGATGAAGAGGTTAACACAAAATAGAAAGAGATGGAGCATTGCATTAAACCAGTCCAGAGGCTGTTGGCAGCAAAGAAATACTAGTAATTAGAGAGTACAGAACAACGCCTTTCCCACTACGATTGCTTCGGACTGACGTTCTTGTCATGCTCTGACATGTTGCCTTTCGTAGTAAGAATGTCATTGAATGTACGTTTTACTTTTTTTTGCATTCGGCTTCATTCTAGTTTTTTATTCTATTGTAGTGAAGGAAAATAGAAAAAAATGGCAAATAAATTCGTATTAAAGAACGTAACAACCGTGTTTCTGTAATCTATTAGGAAGTTTATAGCACAATTTCATAAATACAGGACAGTGCTGCCAGCCTCTTCGCTTTGAATATCCGTAGATGGCCGCTAAAATTTCCGTAGATTGGGCACAAAAATCCGGAGACTCGCTAACTGAACAATAATTATTGAAGAGAGAGTCAAAATTAAGAATAATTTTTATTTCAAGGTCTTTAAAATTCGAAATACAAAATAATATTCTACATTGAAAGTAAGAAATATCTCTGAACATGTTTTATACATCGTCACTTGCATCGCTGCTGCTGCTGTGCCTACCCTCTCTTTTTGTTGGGGGGTGGGGGGGACTATACATTATCTATGTTCTTTGTTGACATTAAATTTAGCATATCTTCCGTAACAGGAAATGTTAAATACTGCGAAAACTTTCACTTTCGGATATTGGTTAATCCTTCTCGGAAGGCACTGCTTTGTAAGCCGTGTCAACGAGCGTGTCACCGTGCGCCGATAGTTCTGTATTACGGTCTTTTGAGCTCTATAAAATCTATAATCAAACAAAATATGAGCTTCATTTCAATCGTCCGTTCACACGAGTGGTTGCAAGGAAACGATTAACAATTGTTGACGATTCTGTAATGCATTAACACTATACGCTCAAAGTTTAACAAAGACACCAATATAAGGAAAAATCAACAAATAGTAAAAAATAGCAAAAGAAAATCCTAAGTTTTTATAAAAAATCCGTAGATCTACGGATAAATTCGTAGAAATGGCAGCACTGATACAGGGTTAGTACAAAAGAATTATTCACTTTTAAAACCAGATTTATTCAAAGGTATTATACTTACAAATATGACTGATATATAAAAATTACCACAAAATATCCAAATTTGTACACCAGGTGGCTTGGCAGCACTAGTTTAGAATACGTAACGAGTTCAGTTCAGTCTCTCACGAAATGGAGGCAAAGCAAAAAAGGAGTTTCTGCGTCCTATAATATGAAACATGTTCTTCTGTCATAAAAGTGCAACGTTCTTAAGAATATTGTTTACGTACCCCCACTCCCCCCGTACCAAAAACGATAGAAGAGCTGAAGAAACGGATCAGTGATGCATTGATGAACATTGACGCGATCACGCCACAAAATGTGTGGATTGAATTCAACTACCGCCTGGACGTGTATCGTGTGACCAAGGGGGGCCACAGAACATTTGTAGAGTGAGCATAAAACTTGAATATTTTTTGGTTATTTTCATACATCAATCATATTTTTAAGTATAATACGTTGGAATAAATCGGGGTTTGAAAGTAAATGATTCTTTTGTAGTAACCCTGTACAAATACAGAAATCTATTCGTACACTTGCTAAGCATCACCATTTCAAATAGTGCTTGCAGAGAAGCGATGAAAGCAATACTGCAATGTGCCTGGGGGAACGAAATGATCTCAGACGTGATTAAAGCACTGCATACCATATAAATTCAGATGACGAGGAGGACATTCAAGAAAACGGGGGTAGGGGGAAACAGCACCACTCCTCTGCCTTTTTACCTACCGAGCCATTATTGCTTTGAGAGGTCTTTTTTTGTGAACTAACAGAACAAATCTCAAATACCTCGTGACGAGGTACACAATAAATTGAAACCAAAATTAATGCAATTACAGAATAAAGAAATCAGATCTCCTATATATAATGAAAAATATAACGACTGATATTGGTATTTGGTTATTGGAGAGTAAATACGAAGGTAAGGTAGGGAAAAGCTATCATAATAAACCATAGAGCGCGTAGATCTTTAAAGATTTTCTTCTTCATTTCTCACAATAGAAACTTCATGTCAAGCAATAGTCCTCGGTGTACGATCTGAAGTATTACGGTAAGATTCAAATAACTCAACACACTCAGACTTTCCACCTTCCATGAAAGTGTATTGGGGCTTATCCATAAATGTTTCGTTGAAGTACAGACCTACTCTGAGATGGAAGGATCAATAGGATTGAACTGAAGCTTGGGATAGTTTCGGGTAATATTGCAGTCTTCGCTCTATGCTTCTCCAATGCGTGTCCGTTCACCCTGAAATTGCACTATTCAATTTCAATTTCAGGTCATTAGGGAATCATGTATATGAGATAGACCTGCTAATAAAAAAGGACTAAAGTCTACGACTTCGATAGCCACTAGCGTGATTATTTTCCATTTAAAAAGTTGGATATATCGATGCCTTACAGGCTAAGGAAGAATTAAACGCACCAACAGTTTCTAGAAAAATTGTTACCGGTGAGATATACTGACAAGTGTTTATTGAAATGTTTACACTATTCTATTTCCAACAAAACATAATTTTACGGTCAGTGAACTAAGTTTATTTATTGACATATGTACACCGTATTAAATATTTCTAAAATTTTATTGTAAAAGCAAACAAAACTGAAAAGTGTACTTTTTTCTGTGTACAAGGTTTCCAGCACTTAAATTCAAATCTATACAAATAGTCGTAGAAATTGTTGGCTGAAGGAATATTATTCATTTAATGCAGCAGAACTCATCTGATTCGTCAAACGTGAAGACGTTAAGATCTTATCACATACTCGTCAATTTATTTGTTCGTAGGTTTATCCAGCAAGAGGAGTTTGTAAGGGCTGTTTAGGTTCCCAGATCACCATCTAAGATTGCTGTGGAGAATCTTGAAAACTTATCAAATTTGAATGATACGTCTCCTCATATTTGCATATCACCAGATAAGAACAATCTTGAAAACTTGTTGAATTTAAATAGTACGTCTTCTCATATTTTCAGATTTTAGTGAAGATTTCCTCCACAAGAACAGAAAATCCTTACGGAATTCCTTTGTGAATTCAGATCTTTATTCAAACCTTGAATTACAATTCACTTAGACAATATTAAAAAATTCAAACTGAGAAGATAATATTATTTTTAATGCAATTGCCATTCAGTCAATTCTCAAGAGAAAGCAACTCTACACAGCTGTTTTCTCATGCCATGATTTTTTAAAATTGTTTCAGTGCGTTTCACCAACGACCTACTTTTGTTCTTTGCGAATTTTAATTTTAAATGCCTTCAGTTGGAGTCTGCAACTCTTCTGTTAGCTACCACAGTTCCATATTTTCAAGACTGTAGTGCGTTTACATTAGTGTAACAAAAAGACTTGAGCTAAAAAGATTAAATAATTATGGAACTCATGAAAGATAAAAACTTCTGTTATGAAAAATGCTTTCTTCAGTATAAATTGATAGTTGATTTACATTCATGTGTGACATGAATACATGTTTATTTATCCTCTTTTTTGTACAAACCCTTAACAAATGTCATTCAACATAATTCCAGTAGTATCACCGCCTCATGGATTTGGTAATTCGAACGTACTGCTGTGTTTTCATATGGATGCTTGAGCAGGACATAAACATATACACAAATTCACGAAACAATTTAGTACGCGTGGCCGATGTGCAACTGGCCGTTTTTTTATACTAATGTTTTGCTGGCCTTAGTCTGATGTTCGCCTTTTATATTACCTGGTACAGTTTTAAAGAGTAATTACATCGTTGAATAATGAATCTTTGATTGTTCTACCAGCATGTAATAAACATATCAAATGGACTGGTTACGAATTACGAGATCGTTTTGTGTTGCGTGATAGTCCATAATTCAGATAATTTTCTGGCCTGCAAACTAAGACATGAAAAATGGCACTGTTGTTAGAATAACTTAGAGGGGCGGCATATTTTCAACCCCGTACTTATTTTTACTTCAGTACCTAGTAATGATTTCATAAGAGTAGCCTATTGCTCATCAAGTTAGTTAAGCTTTTGGGGGTAAAAGGTGTTTTGTAGAAGCCAATTATATCATTCACCTGTTATTAGTTTTTAATATTCGTCTTTTGGAAGTGTCCTTTGGCATATTTATTGCAACATCAAGTAAAAACTTAGTTCTTAATCGTCGCTGAGCAAAGCAGCAGCAACTAAGCAGGACTGATATCTGATCGGTTAAGGATTTATATCTTTGAAATTTTAATGCATTTTGTACCATTGTGGGTAAGGAGCCAATTTGATGGAGAAGAAAGTAGAAAAAATTTTAATCGACTTTCACGATACTCTGTTCAAATGTAAAAATAGAAATGCAAAAATAACAAAGAGGTTATTGAGATTCCGTGTCAGGTTCTTTACATGTTCATTTCTGCAGAGAAAGCTTTTCTCTACATTACGCTGAAATTTCGTTAAAATTCTGTTAATACCGCATGTAAATTATTTTTTAAAATTCCATGAATATCGAATCCAAAAGCTCAGGTGGCACCTTTTTGTACATCCTTTTAAAATCTGACTATATTCCCATTACACAGATTGTAAATTATCTGTTAAGTTTCAATTTTTCGTTTATATTGTTCACAGCTATCCTTATTTTTTTGTTGTGAGTAGGGCGATTCTTCGATGATGAGATTCTAGGTAAAATATTTTAACTTTTTGTCATATTAGTCTAAGACTCAACACATAAACTACCTAGAAAATATTTTTATTGCTATATAGTGACTGCTACCCGCCAGTGTGGCGCCGCTCATTGTATCGGGGAAGCAGGGGCAGTATCGAATCCTGTTCTCCTCATACCGGCCGTTCTGACTGCGGATTTCAGGCGGTTTTCACCGACGTGAAACTCGGGACGGCCCCCAATCTCCGTCTCAAACCACACGTTACACAAACAAACATATACGTAGCCGACACACAACGTAGTTACACGTTTCATCAGATATGGCAACACATCTTTCTTTCGCGGAAGGCGTCAGGTTCATCGACAAGCCTGCTTAAACCCAACACGCCGCATCCTGAAAAATTCCGACCCTGCAATAACAGTATAAGTGATAGGAAGGAGCAGAAGCTGTTATAGTGACTGCTCTTCATTGTATGTTAAGTTTAATGGCAGAAACTCGTACTAAGAGAATCTAAAACTCTTACAATCACGGCACGCCCCTTTTATTTTAAGAAATAGACTCATTTGTAAGACTTTCTTTACTTCAGTTATTTCAACACTGACTGACATATTAATTTGTTTTTACTCATTTCTTCTTACCCACTTAGTCAGCTTATGAATTAGTTTTAAATACACTCCTGGAAATTGAAATAAGAACATATTGACGCCGGTGTGTAAGACCCTCCATACTTGCTTCGGACACTACGAGAGGGCTGTACAAGCAATGATCAAACGCACGGCACAGCGGACACACCAGGAACAGCAGTGTTGGCCGTCGAAGGGCGCTAGCTCCGCAGCGGTTGGGCACCGCCACAGTCAGTGTCAGCCAGTTTGCCGTGGCATACGGAGCTCCATCTCAGTCTTTAACACTGGTAGCATACCACGACAGCGTGTACGTGAACCGTATGTGCAGTTGACGGACTTTGAGCGAGGGCGTATAGTGGGCATGAGGGAGGCCGGGTGGACGTACCGCCTAATTGCTCAACATGTGGGGCGCGAGGTCTCCACAGTACATCGATGTTGTCGCCAGTGGTCGGCGGAAGGTGCACGTGCCCGTCGACCTGGGTCCAGACAGCAGCGACGCACGGACGCACGCCAAGACCGTCGCATCCTAAGCAGTGCCGTAGGGGACCGCACCGCCACTTCCCGGCAAATTAGGGACACTGTTGCTCCTGTGGTATCAGTGAGGACCATTTGCAACCGTCTCCATGAAGCTGGGCTAGGTCCCGCGCACCGTTAGGTCGTCTTCCGCTCACGCCCCAACATCGTGCAGCCCGCCTCCAGTGGTGTCGCGACAGGCGTGTATGGAGGGACGAATGGAGACGTGTCGTCTTCAGTGATGAGAGTCGCTTCTGCCTTGGTGCCAATGATGGTCGTATGCGTGTTTGGCGCCGTGCAGGTGAGCGCCACAATCAGGACTGCATACGACCGAGGCACACAGGGCCAACACCCGGCATCATGGTGTGGGGAGCGATCTCCTACACTGGCCGTACACCTCTGGTCATCGTCGAGGGGACACTGAACAGTGCACGGTACATTCAAACCGTCATCGAACCCATCGTTCTACCATTCCTAGACCGGCAAGGGAACATGCTGTTCCAACAGGACAATGCACGTCCACATGTATTCCGTGCCACCCAACGTGCTCTAGAAGGTGTAAGTCAACTACCCTGGCCAGCGAGATCTCCGGATCTGTCCCCCATTGAGCATGTTTGGGACTGGATGAAACGTCGTCTCACGCGGTCTGCACGTCCAGCACGAACGCTGGTCCAGCTGAGGCGCCAGGTGGAAATGGCTTGGCATGCCGTTCCACAGGACTACATCCAGCACCTCTACGATCGTCTCCATGGGAGAATTGCAGCCTGCATTGCTGCGAAAGGAGGATATACACGGTACTAGTGCCGACATTGTGCATGCTCTGTTGCCTGTGTCTATGTGCCTATGGTTCTGTCTGTGTGATCATGTGTTGTATCTAACCCCAGGAATGTGTATATAACGTTTCCCATTCCTGGGACAATGAATTCACGGTGTTCTTATTTCAATTTCCAGGAGTGTAACTATCTGAAACTAAATATTTTTGTATTAAAAATAATTAGACGTTTTGCGGGCAATCATCTACTTACTCCTCACCGTGAATCTGACCGTCTGCACTATTATCAAAGTCTCACTGTGTCGTAATGGTAACTGAAATGTAATCACATTCCGACCTGTCAACAATATTCAATGGCTTGTGATTCTGCGTGATGTACGGAAAATATTGTCTCCATAGTTGTACTGTGTTAGACATATCATGTTTGCTAATTTGAATTTTAGTTCTTCCTCTTTAGAAACGAAGAAAACTGATCATGAGCAGAAACGGAATTGAAACAGCTAACCAAATTTTAACTCAAACATTTGGAATAATTACTGAATTTCTTGACACTGCAATGACATGTGAGTCATTGTGAGGAAAACACTAACCATTTTTTTGTAATTTTCTTTAAAACAACTCAAAATCTACGATGAAGTTGTTTTTGAACTTACTGTGTCGAGTAGTGATGGTGCCTTCTGCTGTTGGTTGATGTTTTACGTTGTTGTGGAAAAACCAGCTAAGACGAGGAATTGCCACCACTTCCATTCCATGACCGCTTCCGCCACATACTTTAGTAAGTTGATATCTGTTTAACAAAACAAAATAGGCTATACATCTAGATATAATGTATAGTAAACATGGAACACACGATGTGTTACAAGTACGTTGACTTCAGTACTTTTTTGTTACTAAAGTTAACTTTATATCCTACAGTTACATTTTAATACGTTTTGAAGCGAATGGAAAATCCTAAATTGAGGTTTTACGAAATAAACGTAAAAAGCAGATCAGATCTGTTGAAAATGTTTAGCAGAGCAGTAGTTCTCTTTGATACAGATGTGTTAGCTGCTAGATGCTACAATGCGATGCAAATAGTAGCAGAGAAACCGGCTGACGGGAATGTTTCCCGCCGTCACATAAATTTTCGGTGTTGTGTGGAGAAGGTGTCATCGGATGCCATCAATATAAATCTCACTTGCGGGAACTCCCGCCACAGAAAGGGTTCTGAGCGAACGCTCCAATACATCACCAAGTTTCGAATAACAGGGCGGATCCAACTAGAAAATATCGACTGATGCTATCAACATAAAATGAAAACTTTTTATCGAATACGTTAAACATCAGCACATGAACTCATCTCATAAACTGTACATTGTGTGAGACATACGCGTATTTCTAAAACATATAAGCTGTGAGGAAAGAAGTTTGTGAAAGATTCTTACAGAAAGAAGAGACAGAATGATGAATCATATTATGAGACTTGCAGGATTGGTTAATTTGTTTGTGGATGGGAACAGACGAAGGTAAGAACTGTAGAAGAAGACAGAGATTAAAATAATTATATTGAAGTAGTTAATTGAGGACGTAGATTGTAGGGGGTATGCTGAGATGAAGAGGTTGGCGCAAGATAAGAAGGAATGAATATTATGTCAAATCAAACGAGAGACTGATGACAGCAAAAATAAATAAATAAGCTGCTATTAAGTAGACAGTTAACTCATAAACTTCAAGCGATTCTGAAATCGAAAAATAGTAAAGTATCAGTTAGAAAGAAAATATTTGCTAAGAATGTTCGTGCACTTAAATTATCTACCATCGAAGTTTTACAGATAACAGCTCAGTGACTGGCCAGCAATAGAATTATAAACTTTAGAAAATTGTAATATTCACTGCCCATCTTGTCCTATTAGAAGTATGTACGATTTCGTTCAACTTGTTACTTGGGATCTCTCGAAAGATAAAAATAACAATAACTATTCAATTTGAAATCATCCCAATAAACTGATTTAATAACTTTCATTGACATTTTAACTGTATTTGACCAAATTGGCAATTCACTCTATCGTTTTGTGTTCGAAGCAATATAAATAGTGACTTCATATGATAATTCTAAAATTAATTATTGAAATAGTGTCGGTACCAGTAAAGGAGGTGAATGTATCTTTTTTTTTACGCTCTCTTTAGGGCCACTTGGGACCACGTGAACAGCTGCTGCCTGGGTACTATGAATTCTGAATTCAACTGGTTACGTATGCCATTCCATCCAGGAAGGTGCTACATTTAGAAAGTTGAGGAAGATACAGAATCATTGCATTGGTTGAAGCGTCTTTTTGTATGCTTATTTTACTATTCAGCCCTGGAATAACGAGTTTGTTAATAGTAGTAATTGGACAGCTGGAGGAAATAGCCTGGTGTAAATGCGAAATCAGTATCAGTCATTACACTAAGTAGCATAAGAAGAAATATTATAGTCACGTTAATAATGTGGCATGTGAATATTTAAGGTGGATCTTGTCAATTTTTTTTGTTCTTTTTAGCTAAGTTTACAATTAGACTGTAGCTTTTTTGTTGGTTCAATGTATTTTATTCTGCGACAGCGTGTAAACAAACAATAATTGACATTTGGTTGAATATGAGGGCTGAGATAGACGTCTTCGAAACGTCCCACAAGTGTGACATCTTAACGCGGCTGGAAGCCCGAGAAGATTTTATTTTTGCTGTTTCAGTGTTAAGTTCCATTACAGTGTCCGCAGCTAGAGAAACTGAGAAAGTCATTTAATCTTTATAAAAGAAAACATTCAGGTTATATTAACTTTATTTTAGAATCACATCTTCAGAACCTCTGTGATGTCAGTTAAATATACAGATACACATCCTATAAATTTTCGATTTTCGTAGGGAACACGTAGCTCGCGCTGAAGAGATACGTGGCACAGCTTCTGCTGTTAGTGAGTAACTGCCGGGGCAAGTATAAATTGCCACTTGGTCACGGAGCAAGAGCATTGACGAGTTTGATCATGAACAAATGACTGACGATCAACAGGTGTGTTTGTGTGACACTGCTGGTGGGTTATTAATGACCTCAATGCACCGAGTTTCAACCTTTGTCATAGCTGACGAAGGTTAATGAACCTCTGCAATCTCATTGGAACTACCTCGTAGTTGATTATGGTGTCTTAGTTTAGCTGTGTTGTCAGAATTGATGAGATAGATCATGACGTAAAACGTCTTAAATATTTGCTGATCATTCAATTTTTTATAAAAGAGAAAATTGTAGAGCAACGGACTAATTATTTAAAAATTGAATCACTTAATATACAGACAGTATTAACTTTCGAGGGATGGCAATCAAGCAGGTCAATAGAAAAATTTTCAAACTTAAAATCCAATATTATTTTTAAACTCGAGACAATGTTGGCACAATATATTAATTACCTCTCTTTGCAGATCATAGATAAGATACCGACAAAGAATGGTGCTTTCTAGTAATACACATATCACCGTTATTCAGTTCATACCTTTGAATTTTGAAATACATGTTTAGTTAGAGCAGAAAAATCATGCATACTGTACTTTTTTGTCGCTATACGATAACACTGCCATAAAGAGTAGGTAATCTAGGAGTTATTATTTGAATAAGTAACAATAACAATAAAAGACATGCTTTTGGCAACAACACAACAAAGGAGCTGTATATTTATTTACGTGGCTTAGTAGGATGTAATATTTTTACTGAAAATGTGTTGCTACCTTATATAATATTTAGCATGGATTTATGAACCAGCTATCCTCATTCGCATCTCTAGTTTTTAATTAACGCCATTTATGTCATTTTACGAGCAACATAGCACTCACACACAAACATAAATTTGCAGTATTTCCGGAATGTGAATCACTAAATGCAGTAAAACTGATGACTGCGTCCTGGCAGATGTTTATATCAAACCACCGATCTAACAACTAGCGCTGGAAGTTTCAAGTAAGCAAAGGTATTGAAGGTAATTAATCTAGAAGAAGAATTGAACACGGGGTTGTAAGAAAGTCTGTTAGTAAATATTCACGTTGTTTGTGTGTTTCGAAAAAACGATTTGATAGTATTAAGAGGAAAAGATCTTTAATTTTAAATTACTCAGAGTAAAATATTGAAATGCAGCAGTAATGAATAAACAATAATTGATATGATAATTGTGATAACCACGGGATGAAGTAACGGAATGTTGTTGTACTGCCATTACTGTCCTGCTCATATGAATCCGAACAACCTGAATCACTCATCGCTACTTTTCATCCTAGAACGAATTCAATCCTTTCTACACAACTTCGTAGACAGTCAAATACGCTGCAGGTGGTATACTCAGGCGTCTATCCAAAATTCAGACTTTCCCAACTAAAAAAATCACGATATTTTTCAGTATGTGTATTTTATAAACGAAAATATGCACTAATTTTCGTAAATAAAAGTGTTGCGCAGACATCGAATGGCCTTCTTTTTACTTTTACAAAATTATGGTAGTGGTATACGTATTTATCTGTCTTGATTTCCCTACTAGCAGATCGCTGATAATTCCAAAACATAACGAGCCGAGTGTAGTGGAGTTAGATTTACACGCGAGGTAACAACATTAAATTGAAACAACCGTATTTATTTGTACTTCAACAAAACCCTTTGCAATATGCCTTCGGTGAACACGTTTTGTGTCTGAGAAGTTATGCATTTTAGTTTTTACCAACATTATATACAAAGTGATCGGTATTATATGTAGTGAGAGCTTATGTTCACGCTCTAAAGAAGTTTTTCTGATCAATCGCATCATGTCTTCTTCATTTAGATTAGAAAAATTTCTTTCTTCCTTTATGAATGAGATTTTAATAATTTTTTGGTATGTGGTTTTTATTTCAGTATGAAATAAATTATGTTTATTTCAGATTTCAAAGATAAAAGAAGAATGGATAAATATAAGCAATGAATTTAAAATTAAGTGGCAACTGTGGCGGAGGAGCTATAAACAGAAAACGCATTAGAATTTATTCTCCAGCAGGAACAGCACCGGTATATCACAATTACAATAAATTTGAATGCATGGTTCTAATAGCTGTTGTGATGTGAAACATGAATTCATATACGTCCACGTAGGAAAGACTGAGAGTTTTTTTGATGGAGGCATTTGAACACATACAGATTTTTAGAAAACATTAAATATTCCTTTAGACCGTCGTCAGTACACTCAAACCCCGGATTCTCGTGCTGTGACTTCTCAAGCTATGAGATTAACTGCAGTGGCAGTAGAAGCCTCGTTTCACGATTCAGAGATCACGTAATTTTGTAACCTGAAAACTGTCGCAGTAAAAATCTTCGACCAAAAAATTTCAAGTTGATTTCTACATTCTTTGTATCTTCTTTGGCATTAATATCGATCATCGCAATGGATTAGTGGCAAAACGTATTTTAAAAAATGTAGAGTTTTGAGTAGATGTTTATAAACTGCAAAGGAAAATCGGGTGGCATGCAGGTGTTTTTAATTTTCTACGTATCATACTGTTAGTATAATAGTTAGACAGAGAGCATCATTACAATATAGTAGTAGTAGATTTAATTATTTAATGAAAAAAAATAACGTATACTTATAAATTAATGATTTCTGGAAGTTCCTCGTAAAAATGCAGACGATATTTTCATCTCAGAATTCGTTATCTCTATCAGAGTTCGACAGTATTAATGTCCCCGTAACTATCAGGCACGTCCATTTTGTAGCTTGCATTTCAGTCTCAACACAAAGCGTTTAGTTTGATTAAAGAGGTGGAATCAAGGGCCACAAACTACTCAAGCCACTGAAAACTGAGGTGCTGCACATGGATTATTAACGTCCTTTCTCTTGTAACTTCCTAAAGTTCGCATACACATTTGAGATTTTATATACTCCGCAAATGATGAGTATGGTTGTAAACCACACGGTCTCGTCGTATCGAAGGAAACGTAATAATTTTTTGACGTCATGTTTCGTTACGTGGAAAATGCTCATCTCCCATTGTTGGTAGGTTATAAAAGGATGCGAATGCTGTTTCTGAGCGCAGTTTAGTCACGGACGGGACGGAGCTACAGGCAGCAGCAGGTAAGTTGTACAGGTGAGGATGGTCATAATAATTATTGGTAATTAAGAGGGGCTTTGACGGAATGGAGAGGACTGCAGCAGAGGAAGAAGTTACGCCAGTAATACGAGATGTGTTCGGCAGCGACAGAGGTATCATAAGCGGCATCGGCGTCTATAGAAGAGATGGGCTACACATTTCTACGCCGAACGACCTGAATGTGGTTTTTTGACCGGTTTTTCCACATTCGTGAAGGCTAATGCCGGGCTGATACTCCAATTCCGCCTCATGAATTTTGAATAAATTGTTGTAACTTAAAAATATGCCAATAAATGATGTTAAAGATATTGCTGCGTATTTTATCTACAGTAGTTGTAGTGGCAAATGTGCAACATGATTTGGTGATTGTTATTACTGCGACCAGACACAACTGAATCAATCAATATACCGTACATACCCGCATACATTTTCCCTATATGTTACAGAATGAGGAATAGAAGTGAATCCAAAATTTCAGATAGAAAGACAGAATCAATGGCAATCAGTGTGATACTATGTGCTGTTTAAAATTACTTGTGACGTTGCGTTACTCGTTCAGAAGAACTTTTCTTACTGAAGACATCCGTTTGCTATAATCTTTGTGGGTCTTCTTTATCTTCATTATCAACAATAATTCAGCAATAATGTTTTAGCTCCTATGCAAGAAGATATGGTATTGAAATTTCCGACTGTATTTGGTGTGCATTGTTTTCTGTGCATCTACTTATGCAAATTGTCAACAGTTATACCAGTATTTTTTTTTTAGCTTTCATAATGCTCGTCAGTTAAAATTACACATTGCTTACTAATTATGACTGGTTATTGCTTCTTAATTCTTTAGACTTGCCAGAGATATTAATCTAGTTACTGGACTGGAATCAGATAATTAAAAAGGTGTTAATAAGGTATATCTTAGGGATTTATTATCTTTAAATACATCAAAATGAATAGATTTATTACTATACATCAAATTAAAAAGTCATAAAACACGTTTAAGAACAACTTGTTTTAGTTTTCAGTGAAGTGTCGATTACGGGAATTGCTTGTTATGTACGGTTACAAGCATCTCGACGTATTGCTGCCTCGTGAATGAGATGACATCTTATGGATGGGAAGCTGAATATACATGTTTACAAATGGAGGCTATTGTCACCCGCCTGTGGAATGGCAATGCTGAAGTCACCGCCTCATCTGGCCGCAGTAGAACGAAAATATTTTCGGCCGCCCGTGCTGGAATGGTCTCTAGGCCAGTTACTTTAAGCCTCGTTGACGTCGAGGTCATTACAAGTGACAAGGAACGGGAAGGAATTCGGTCATGGCCTTTATGAAGAAAGCATCCCGGCATTCGCCTGGAGTGATTTGGGAAAACCATGGAAAACCCAAATCTGGATACCGGACGGGGATTCGAACTGGCGTCCTCCAGAATGAGAGGACAGAGCGTTAACCACTCACCCACCATGTTCGGTCTCTAAGCCAATTCTCACAGCTTTCTCCGGCGTTCGGTGGGCAACTGGCAAATACGCGATGGTGTGAGAGAACTGGTTTCTCTAATTGGCCCACATTGTGGTGGTCCACCGGTTTTAGGAATTATAGCGACTATCACAGAGTGCGACAGATACTATGAACAGGCGAGCCAGAAAGTATTCACTCGCGGGGCGAACGACCTGCTTAGTAGATTAGGGCACACAGCGAATTCATGCAATCGACGGCATATGTCAGTCAGAATGACGGCATCAAGACGCGCTGGGATTAGATAGCTATTATCCTCTCCTAGAAAAATGTGGAGGGGAGAGGCGAACAAAACCCTGGGACAAACGACGAAACGAGGGTCGAACTGGGTGGCCGAGAAAAAGCAGCGATCGAGAATGGGTCTGACCGGCGGCGAGCGACGCCTATGGTAGCTGTATTTGCCGACAGCACAACACAGCGTCAACACAGATACGGGTGGGAATGATCCTGCTTAAACGCCGTTAGCCAGTTGGGTATGGGACAGCCTAATGCAAAGTTAAGGAAGAATTGTTAGTCTCTGGCATCAGTTACTAGGATAACTGACCTGGCTGTAACAAAGGTATTAAGAAAAGCAATGGGTTATTATTTGGTTGTTATGTAGTACATATTACCCTACTGGATTATCATTTATGCAATCGACCGCTCACATGACATAGAGGTTTTACCCACATATTAATGTTCCTCTCGGGAGTGACAGAGTGGGGAAAAAACAGCCAGTTCACCAAAACATACAACAGAATTAACAACACTCTCGGATGGAGTCATGTGCTTGATTCGTAAAGGATGACATACTGCTGGAGATTTCACCGCCATTTACAAAACATTTCTCGAGAATGATGCTCAGAACCTATTTTTGCAGCTTATTAATCTAAGAGTCACTGCACAGATGGCACACGATTGTTTAACGTCCCTGGCGGGCTAGGTAAAATCACCATTAGCATTTTACAACGCGTCAGTCATTTTCCGACATACCTTACCTGCCTTCAAAACCTTTGCACCGTATCCATCACCAAAGTAAACGTATTGTCTCAAAGCTAAACATACAAGGAAGTTTCATTGCACACCTCGTAAATTCTCAATTTCCAGGGCACCTAAATTCCCTTAAAACCTCATTGCCTCATTCGCACTTAACACTCATTATGTCAGAGTTTCCGGCAATAAACTTATTTTTGTGGTGTGTGGAACATTATACCATACATTACATTTCTAATATTTCCCTACGATCTGCAATACTCGTGTGATTGTTTATCGTTTCTCATTAAAATAATAGATTTTACGAATATACAGAAAAATCATATTTCAGTCACTACACTACGGTATTTCATAGTTATTATGTTTGAGGACTCTCATATTTTTTAGTTTCTTGACTGATTTTTTTGAATTTCTGGGAACATCGCACGTTGTGATTTTAGGCTCAGTTGATGTTTTGAACCTCTAGCGTTAGGCCTGCTGCTTTTAGAAGGTTTTTGAAGTAACATACGCGTACATGTTACTACCAATTCTGCTTCAAACTTTATTTAAGGCAGAATATTTCTTACTGGATTTTTTGATGACCTAATAGAACAGTACATACATTAATATCTCTTTTGTTATTAGATCTCTTCAGATATGCCTTTCTATTTGTCTTTACACTGCCTTCAGAATAATCTATTCATATCATTTCACGTTCTACACAGTAGTTGTTATTCCGAGATACACATGATTCATGTTTCATTTCTTCTTATCCGTTCTATTATATTTATTTTCATTTTATCTGAACAACATGTTTATATGCCTTTCCTGAAACTTTCAAGTGATATTATTTTTTTAATTATATTTCTGCTTCGTGGCTATTGTCAAATTTTGTTTAACCAGAACTTCAGATATTAATAACATCATCTCATCCAGTCAACTTAATCTTGCAGTTTCTTTTGCCATTGTTCTTTTCTCTCAGAGTAAGTTGATATTCTGCCATGGCAGGCAATAAATTACATTCGGGACCAACTACGATTCCCTTTCTATCGCTCATGATGAGGGTTCACTATTCCTTGATATGCCATCTTCCACTTGTATCGAAAGCAGTGATCTGATGTCCATTATAGAGAACCACTTGCAACCAAACAGGACAATGGCACATGCCTGAAGCAATATCTCTTACTGTTATCCGGAATGTCCAAAATAACCATTTTTGGCTTGTTCAGGTCAGCAACGATTCTGGCATTAGCATTATACACGTGGTTGATTTTTTATTTGTCAGACTACAATGCCTGTCCGTACATACTGAGACTGGTTTTAAAAAATGAAAACAATTAACTTTGATAAAATTTGTATTATTTTAAAATTATATCCTCTCTGTGTCGAATCATTCGAGTGGCAGGATATGGAAAAGTCTGTAACTCACTCTGTACATCTTGTCGGGGTATAGCCTGAAGACGGTCAAAGAGAAGTCCACTCAAAGCTAACTTGAACTTTAAGAAGAAAAAAAATCCTAGGAACTTTATCGATGGATGGAATAATGTGGTTCAGTGTGCACGGTCATTTCATTTGCAGTATCTACTGTCATTATTTATGATCCCTCTAAATTCCAGTCATAGTTAGCGTGAAAATTTATCGATGAATTATAGCATTATTAGTGACATAGGTTGCTTGATACAGGGCCGCCGTAAGCGGGCGTGCAAGGCGTGCACCGCGCACGCGGGTGGCACATCGAGGAGGGCGGCAAAACGAGCGATCGACAGTCGCTGCCCCGCGATAGTTGCCACTCCATTGTCACCGCGACGAAATTTGCGGCGTATTCCTTTTTTTTCTTTTTAGCTCAACAGCTGCTTCGGACGGTGTCGCGAAAACTGCGCCCAGTGAAATTTGCGGCCAGTGAAATCTGCGGCCAGAATTCTCAACAATGCTGTAGCGGTATGTTTATTATAGAATAGGATCAAACTGGTTGTATTGTTAAAAGCCGCCCCGCCGGTGCTCTAAGCGGATTGCTACGTTTGTAGCCATTGTTTCTAAACAGCAGGTTGACACTACAAATGTTTTATATTTTATAACTGTTATTAAAATACAAGTTTTATTCTTGCTTAAAAGACCTAGAAAAGAATTGTAATAACGAGGCAGATACAGCATCGTAGTAGATTTCATGCAAAATCTCCCTTTGTCTCACATTACTAGTGCAGGAGGCCTCGCATTCGGGAGGACGGTGGTTCGAATCCCTGTCCGGGCATCCAGATTTGGGTTTTCCATGGTTTCCCAAATCACTCCAGGCAAATTCCGGGATGCTTCCTTCAAAAGGCCATGGCCGAATTCCTTCCCATTCCTTGCCCCTCATCCTTTCCCGTCTCTAAAGACCTCGCTGTTAGAGAAACGTTAAGCAGATAAGAAACTAGTGTAGGAAAAAATATTCTACCATCAGCAGTTGTGGGTTAACGTCATCCACATCAAATTTCCCCACAGACGACACGATAATGGAGTGACATCGCTCCATTTGGACGGATGGAGCGATCGTGTATGGCCGCCTCTAGACGACCTCGGCCACTCCGATCTAGTTAGTACCGCACTGGATTTTCCGAACAGTGTTGCAGATCAGCAAAAAATTCAGCTTTCAGTAACGAGTGCGAAAAAAGTCTAAGAAAGAATACTTAACCTGTGAAATATTTGCGTGTCTATTAAAAAAAAAAAAAAAAAAAGGCCACGATTTAGTGAGACCAGGTCGGGTCGTCTAAAGGGGCGTTTAGAGTGATTAGGACGGCGCGGCATGACACAAAGAGAAGAGGTGTTGGCCGCAGATTTCGCAGATTTTAGGTTGGCCCCAAATTTCACTGGTCGCAGTTTTCACATATCCGCTTCGGACGGCCGGCGAGACTTGGGATAGCAACAATGGGGGCGGCAAATAATGTTAGAAGGGGCGGAAATCTCCAATCTCACAGTTTTTTGACCCGGTTTGGAAATTTCGTAAATCCACCACTGCACTGGCTGTAGTTAGACAGGGGGCGGCATAATCGGTATTCCACGCAGGCGCTGAAACAGCTAGCGGCGGGCCTGGCTTGAAATGAGGTGATAATGTTTTCTAATTTGGTAAAAAAAATCAGTTTCATTCCATAGTTACTTCTATTTTGCTATCGCAGTACAAAGCGTTTGTTTGCATCTCCGAATTCCATAAGTCACTGACTATTGTTATTCGATAAACCAGATTAGAAATAAAGTTGTGTGACATAATTATGACATAATTATATTTATTCCAAAATTCAAATGGAATAATAATCACCAAGGCTGTTGGTTTCTCAGCATTACAGGAGAAGAATTATTAAGTATTATTTTAATGGAGGCTTTCAACAGTACACTCGTTTTTGAACGGTAGATCTTGATAAGAATCTTTATTACGAGAGAGGACGCAACCGCAGGAGAATCAGGGATACTACTAAGTAATAATATAGATCAAGTGAATAAGGATCTGCAGATAATAGGTCTGTTGAAAAGGCTATAAAGCGCGTACGCCAGACACACATTACACGGATGAACACAGGTAGGTAGCCCGTCAAGTTTCTGGATTTTACTTCCTGCAGGATAATACGCCTGGGTAGGCCGAGAATAAGGTGGAGTCAACTCCAAGAAGAACTAATACAGATCGTCATAGGTAACAGCTACTGGAAGAAAATAAAACGGAATATTTGAGGATAAACAAAGGATCTGTAAGTGATTTCTGATCCTGATAATGATGAAGGCCTTTAGTCTCATGTTCTTCTTCTTCACCACCTTTTCCCAAACTGCGAAATGTGTAGCTACGTTCTGTGTGTGATAAGTGTATTTTTTTGTTCGTGAAATGTGTAGTTTACGAGATTCAGCTGGATGACTGTCCCTGCATTCGTCTTTATGGCTGCGTAAAACAGCCTAAAATGCAGTCAGGGTGCAGGTATATGGAAAGTGAGGGGTGGGGGGTGGGGGGAGGTCCTGGGCTGGTGCCCGGTCCCGTTGTACCTCCCCGATTCAACATGGCGACTCAGCGCCCTGAGCCATACTGGCAGGTTGCCTTAAGCTGGATAATTAATGGAGATATGGAATCATACAAGGAAAGGAAATTATCTAAGGCCTTTCTGAAAGACTGGAAAATCGACTGTCGGACGTGGGATTGGACATGTGTTTTCCAGAATGCCAAGCACTTCAGGTCAACATGACAGAGAGTTGTGCATGAATATTAGTTTGGTTACTGTTCTCTTATTTAGCACTACACCCACTTAAAGTCACTAGGGAACGATTACTTCCGTGCCAGCGGATATAGAAAGTGCAGGACATACTTAATTTTACTGTATTAAAAAAAATTGTTGTTTGTTGTGTATAAAGTAATGTTTTGTGCTTAAAAATTTACAGCGATCTCTTGCTGCACACTTGTTGCTGTATCGTCTAACACGGCAAAACATACTGGACGACGATCTGTCGCACAGCAGTAAATTCATTCTCTTATTTGTAGACGTCATATAAAAGATGGACAACGCATGTGCTGTACGTCATACTTCATACGTACCAGAAGTTAAGGTAAACGTTCCGTTGAAAAATTAGAGGTGCTTAATCCAGAAACAATTAACTACGCTTTACAATACAGCGAACAGACATTACCACACGAGTACGATACATGAAAAAATTTCCTTCTCAGCGCTTTACTGCGTACTATTCTAGGAAGATCTATGTTGCATTATCAGCTGAAGTAGATTTCTTCATGAAAGTTTTATAATTGAAAAAATCATTTCATTGGCACCGTTATTTTTTTCCCCAAATTTAAAAAATTTGACAACGGACTGAGTTTATCCCACGGATCCATTCCGAACGTTCAGCCTCAATAAAAAATCCTCTGACTCTTGTATACTGAACTCTGTTCGAACTAAAGTAGACTTCATTTACGCATTTCTCTTAGGAAACATGCTAGAATATTTTGAGGTAAAGTTTTGTTCTCGCTGCCAGGACCATCTAGCGATGGTATAAAAGATTAATCATCTTTTCTAGGATAAAAATGATGAAATTGCTTCAAAACTTTAGCAACATATTCCATACTATATCAGTCATAAATGGAGACATAAACCGGCACTTAAAACTTTATTACGTTGAATTTTTTTTTCCGAAGATGGCTCCTAAGTTCAATGCATTCATCTTACTTCGCTATCTCTACATGTGTATGCTTAGTACAAGATGTATAAACGCCATAAATATTTACCTGAATTATTTTGTATTTCAGTGTGGATAGTAACAAAGAAAATAAGAAGAAACCTTTAACCGCCTATAAAAAGAAAGAAAATTTCCTGGAATCGCTGTTTTTCTTTCTTTCCAAGTTTTAATTTTACTTCTTTCACAGCATGAAATGATTTGGCATCGCTTTTTCAATTTTTCGAATTCACTTGGCATGGTTACGAAACGTCGACCATATATACCACACGGTGAAACACGATGAGATGATAAGCGCCACCAGCTAAATGGATATTTTAAAAGGACATAAGACATGGGTAATGGTTATTACAAGTGATGCACTACCACTGGATTTAATAGCACCGTAGGTTAGGTTCACTCTTAAAATTGCTTGAAATAAGTTCTTAAACACGTGAATTTGTATTCTGATATGGTCCTAATATTCAGAATTACGCAGATGCCAGTTCAGTCCCCCATTTTACTGTGTTCTGTATAAAAATGAATATCCTTAAGCATCATTAGTTCATAGACTACAGAAAAGTAGTAAGTAAAAACAAGTACTATGCGATGTGTACATTTAATTATCAATGCCCTTGGATGAGAAGAAGACAGTGTTTCCACTTGGAACCATGCACTGTTTTACAATGGACGGCATGTATCTGCTACCTTTCTGCCGCAATTCCGGCTTCTTCATCAGCCAAAAACTGCAGGAGAGTAGGCTGTATTCTGTGTTGTCAGAAAGTCTGAAGTAAGTACAAAACAATGGGCGACGAATGTCGTTTCGGTATCAACTTATGTGTGCTTATTACTGTAAAATAATCACAGGTTAACTACGAGCGACTGAAGATTATCGTGCGAATGTGTGCCATAAGGAGAAATGGAGCAATCAATCTTCCTTGCCGTATAGCAGCTCCAAAGATTTTTTTTTTAAGGGAAATAAGGGAAAAATTTGATATGAGAGTTCTCTTAAGCCATCTCCGACAGGCAGGAGAGGATAACGTCATTCATAATAGCTGGAATCAAGTAGAACATGTGATACCACGAAAAGTTTAGAACTAAAAGTAGAAACGTTAAGAAGTAGTGTTTAATTAGGATAGGAATATGATCTCGCATTCGGGAGGACGGCGGTTCGAATCCCCGTCCGGGCATCCAGATTTGGGTATTCCATGGTTTCCCAAATCACTCCAGGCAAATTCTGGGATGCTTCCTTAAAAAAACTATGGCCGAATTCCTTCCCATTCCTTGCCCTCATCCTTTCCCGTCTCTAAAGACCTTGCTGTTGAGAGACGTAAAGCAATTAAAAAAAGGAATATGATTAAGGAATTTTAATTATGGTAGTGGGAGTGAGGCGGAGAGATTTTATTTTAAGATTTCCAGGTGGCTACAAACTGCTGTCATGGGGGTTAGGTCATGCCGAAGACGTTCAGACTACCTGCTCCCGCCCATAGTTTTGCGCGCAAGTTAGCACGCTGTGGCACCACCCTACGAATCTTTGGAACCCTGTGCTGTTTGCCATAAGGCAGAGGAATTTCTTACGGCAATGGGGAAACAAGAAGCCAAAGTTGGTAGCTGCCTTTCCAGGATACCGTGTACCGTTAGATGGGGAGCTACTTAAGACCCCAGGGGGACCATTGTGTCCTCAGTCTTGACCAATTTTTGTGCAGTGCTACGCAGTGGAAGTTAGCGATTCCGCTCCTCGCGGGTTCATGATGTAAGCCCATATTATGTTCTGTTTCTCTTTCTCTGTGTATCTGCCATACAACACTCTCGCTCACAGTTTGTAAAGTAAACTAAGTATATGAGGAAGGAAGTTGTAATTGTCTTATCAAGATGATTTGCGGATTCAATATCTGTGTTTAAACAGAAAACCTATAGTGTATCACAGTGTACAGTTTATCAGAATATAAATTCAAATCATTGTGGTGCATCTACCTAAATTGTATTTTCTTTGTAATTGCTCCGCCTCTTTTACTTGGATTAAATGATGGAAAGAATGCAGTCAAACTTCGGCAAAGAGGTCAGATAATAAATCATTAATAAATTAGCCGGAAATTAATTAGAAGGAGGGGAGGTAACGTTACAAACACTTCAACTACAATAAATTTTCCGTCTCGATGAACGTGTAAATCATGTCTCCAGTTTTAGATTTAATTAATTTTTTTTTAATAATGATAACTAACATTTCAAAATTCAGGCCTATGATTCGACAGCATGAAACATTTTGTATTGTTCTTCACGTGTCAGTGTTACGGATTAAAACCAACAGAACAGTGAATGACATCGCGTATCCTGTAGCTCTACTGATATGCCTCTCGGCATGTGCGCTGTGTCAGAGTATTTCAGAAATACGAATCGTGAGCAAACATGCGTGCAACAGTCAGAAATATTTGTTTGAAAGTTACACTCGCTTGGGAAATATAATTCTTCAATAAATTTGTTGTTTGTCATGTTCCGCAGTTGTTGTATAAATGTTTTTAATTAAACACTGTCTATTATCAACTATTTTATTGATATTTCTCATAAGACGCGTTTCTCCTTTTGAAGTGGATCGGTGACTGTAAATATATTTAGTGTTATAATTATATCTGTATAAACAATCAAATATTATAACTATTCACTCTGGAATGTTGTAATGTCTGTATAATTATTATGTTAGTTCCCTCTACTACTATTAAAGTGTTGTTGTAATGTTTGTTTAACATGCACAGGCTTGTGTAAATTCACTTAATAATATTAAATTGCCTATATGACTGACAAATTTTGTGTGGATCAATTCTACTTACGAATATTGTGGCAGTTATCACATGTCAGTCTGGAACAGCACTTTCTGCACTTCTCTGGAATTGTATCCAGTTCCGAAGTTCAGCATTTTCACTGTAATCTTTATTTTCTTGTTGAACAAATACTTGTTATGATTACACCCAACTGGTTTCAGTGGTTACAGTGATGTTTCTGTACCTGTAAACAAAAACATAACTGTAAACACTGAAACCAGTTTAGTACAATCAAAAAAGTGCGTGTTATACCAGAAAATAATAGAAAGTGAAATGTATATAAAGATTACAGTGAAAATGCTGAATTTTAAAACTGTCCAGAGAAGTGCTGCTCCAGACTGACATGTTATAGCTACCACAATATTCGTAAGTAGAGTGTAGATAATTCAATATTGTGAAGTGAATTTACACAAAACTGTGATTTTTATACAAATATTACTACAAAACTTTATACAATAATAGTAGTGGAGGTAACTAACATAAAAATTATACAGCACTACAACATTGCATAGTGAATATATATAATATTTAATTATTTATACATATATAATTATAACACTATGTATATTTACAGCCACTGCTCCATTTTAAAAGGAGAAACGCGTCAGGTGAAAAACTTAAATGAAAGTGTTGTTAATAGACTTAGTTAAATTTAAAACGTTACTCGTCAAATTCGTGCCATGATAATAACTTAGGTACAGTTCATGTGCATCGTTAAAACCCATTTTAGTGGAACGTTCGTAGAATAGAAGTAGCACCCAATTATTACATTTTCATACATGTGACGAAAAAACTTTACCTCAAATAACTTCTTGATTTTTCAATACCAAATAACACCAATCTCAACCTTAAAACTAGTCGTTTTGGGGGTTGTTGTCCTAAGACATTTCCTCCTTCAGTCTTCTCTTGAATTGTCTTTTTTTCTGTTGTCAGTCTTTCGACTGGTTTGATGCAATCCTCCATCCATTCCTATCCTGTGCTAACCTCTTCATTTCTACATACCCCTTACAATTGTCTACTCTTAACTTTCGGTTGGTCGTCTTGATGGCGTATTATTAGTTGTTTCTTAGCGCTCCGCCAGCACCAATGGACTACTATGTTTGTCAGCGGCAGTTTCATTATCGCCGAGATAACTCACTAGTGGATTGGCAGAGTGATGTGCTGCACTGTAGAATTTATAGGCATGTTGCCGGAATCTTTCGATAACCCTGGCTGTTCCAGACGCCTCGTGGACTACGTCTATGGGGAAAAGGTTGGGCAGATGTAGTGCCCACTTTAGTGCTCTGTTTTACAACACTTGCATCTGTCTCAGGTGGAAATTAGCAGTGTTCCCCCAGACAGGGCCAGCATACGCAATTACCGGCCTAATTAAGTAGAAGTTAATTGCAACTCCTGGATGTGGTGCCAATGAGCTTTCCCGTTTACGTATTGGGTAAAGAGCATAAAACCGAGCATTTACCCTTTGCTGCTGTCCTTGATGTGTGTTCGGCATGTCAGCTTACAGTAAAGAGGTACACCGAGGTAGCGAGCAGTTGGTGCCCAGGGGATGGTTTTACCTCTGAGCTGAAGTTGCGGGTGTGTTAGTTGCTGCCCGTGCCGTCCTAGGCGTCGCGTCAGCATAATCGCTTGCGTTTTTTCCGGGATTTATACTTATCCGCCACCTTCTGGCCCAGGCTATCGTCTTCTGAAGAGCTTCCAGCAATCGTCTCGTGGCGATGGCTCTGCTGCGGCTGGTTGTTTGCCGTATTGTCGGTGTACAGGGCCGTTTTCACTTTTAAAATTTTGTAATATGGCCGGGCTTGCCCCTAAAATTTTGGGCAGGTCGGCCTAGGTTTTATAACGGATTGGTGGTCTCTCTACAACCACCAATCCGTATAGAGCATTGTAAAATATTGCTTTTGATTATGACATTCCATATCTGGCTGGACCCTTTACAGCCAGCCAGTTTGAATGTTGTTTTAATGTTTATCAAAGCTGGTTGGCCCTTTTACAGCCAACCAGCCAGTATTGTGAATTTTATATTTTTGGCCATTTTACAGCCATCGTTTTTTACTTATTTCGCCGTCCACATGGCCGACCTCTTTACAGTCGGTCATTCGGGCGGTTTTTCAGTTTGTATTTTACCATTTTATTCTGCTGTCTGTATGGCCGACCCCCTCACAGTCGGCAGTTGATTTGTGCTTTAACCACATTGTCATTCCATGTTTCTGTTAGGGCGCTAATGACCCAGTTCTCGACGCGTCCTAAAGCTCGAAAAACAACAACAACAACCGTTTTCACATTCGCATATGATGGAATGTCGGCTGAGTAGAGGATAAAAGAACAGAACCCAGTATATTATACTTGCACGAATGCGCCTTCGTGTTGACAGGGCCTCGTCGACGCAAAAGGTGCTCTTCAACAGGTGGCTGCGGATCAGTTTCACGTAGGGTCCAGGCAAACACTATTCGTACAATTGCAGAGCATTCCGGTATGCCACACCGAGTCGAATGCCCGGGCGAAGAGCAGCACCAAACCACAATAGCTTCTCTCGTTGAAGGTACTTGTCGCCATCTATAAAAAACAAATCAGTTGCTGCGTAGTGGAGTGCCTTCTACGGAAACCAAGTTGATGATCGGGTATGACGCCTGCAACCTGGATGTAGATGTCAATACGTTTCAGGAGAATTCGCTCGAACACTTAGCTGAGCGCAGGTAGCAGGCTGATTGGCTGGTAATGCTGGGGAAAGATTGGATCATTCCCAGCCCTATGAACCCCAACAACAATGTCATGCTTCCATGCTCTCTGTAAAGTCCGGTTTCGTAGAATGAAATTGAAGAGTCGCGCCAAGTAGTTCATAGCTTCAGGTGGTAGATTTCTGAATGCCCGATTTTCCACTTGATCGTTGTAAGGAAACATAGTTCCTTACATTTTTTTTATTATTATTATTTCAGTTTCATTGTTTTATGTTTGTATATTTAAAGGTAAGATTACGTTTTTTGTGTGTGTGTTTAATTTATTTCATTTTGTAAAAGGAAAAGATACGTTAATAGTTACTATGCAAGAGCAAAGATGTGTGTGTTACAAGAAGATCTTTGACGTGAGGAACAGATGAGAGTTGAGATTGTGGGTAGTACGGGAAGTTTGGATAAATCTGAGAATTGTACAGGTATTTGTAATGTGAAGCAGCAATAAAATAAATGAAGAATGATATAAAATAATTAAATTTTACACGTGGCGACTGTGACCGTGACGCAGAGCTAATTATTTAGCTCGTAATAAAAGAAGCCTGTAATCTTCGGAAAGGAAGTGACGAAAATTTTTAAATTAAGAATGGCAACTGGCATCGCGGAGAAGAATCTGTGCAATGAGGAGAGTGAGTACATAAAAGAAATGTTGGCTATGATTATTCAAGAACAGATGGAGACGAGGCGCGAACTGCAGAAAATGAATCATAATCAACAGAAATTGATACAAGAGTGGAGAAAGGGAGGAAATTGTAACAAAGCGGTGGACAAAGAAGCGAAAGAAGAGGTAGAAAGCAGGTTAAAGCAAGTTAGAAAAACCTGTAAAGAAAAGCTAGAAATGGAGACTGAAGGAGACGGGACAGAAAATGACAGCGAAGATAAGCGAAGGTTTGACAAGAAATTGAACACAATGTCTGATAACAACGGACCATTGAAATTGTGGGAGTGTTTAGAACAGATAAAAGAGATCAACGAGTGTAATAATGTTGAGAAGAGGAAAGCAGAGCAAAATGAGATAATTGGCCTTGCAAAAATGAAAGAATGGGAAAACAGTGACCAGAAAATAAACCAAGAAATCAGGAGGAAGAGTGAAATGCTTTCTACTTTCACGGATAAGGATGAGGGAAATTATGAATTGGACAGAGTGTCTGGACAATGCAGGAGTGAAACACAGAAGGATTGCGGCTTATCACCCGGCGAGCAATCCAGCGGAGAGGGTAATGCGTGAGTTGGGTAGGTTGTGCCGAACATATTGCCACAAACAGCATTCGAGATGGGCAGAATACTTGAGTAAATTTGAAGACGTGATGAACAGTGTTGTACATACTGGGACTGGATTTACACCATATGAAATTATGTGGAATCGGAAACCAGACAACATTGTGACGAGCTTGGTAAAATTTCCGCCTAGAAAAGAAATGGATAAGCAGGAGCGCCTAACACTAGTGCACGAGAACCTGAGAAAGAGAGCGGAGGAGCGGAAGAGGATATACGATCGTCGTGCAAGAAAAGATGAGTTTGAACTGGGTGAGCTTGTATTGGTGAAGACTCATGGAAGATCCAGCAGCATTAATGCAGAAATTAAAAAGTTCTTTGACGTGTATGAAGGACCTTATATAGTTGTAGGGAGACCACATCAGCACGCATATTACCTCCAGTATCCTAAATCAGGAAAGATGTTAGGATTAAGAAATATATGTGATCTAAAGTTATACCGGTAGTAGGTAAAGGAAATGAATGTATGTAACTATGTTTAAAAATATATATTTCGGTGAATGAAATTATATCACACAAAAATTTTACAAATTTTTGTGAAAATTGGCTGAGCGGATATGTAAGGAAACATAGTTCCTTACATTTTTTTTATTATTATTATTTCAGTTTCATTGTTTTATGTTTGTATATTTAAAGGTAAGATTATGTTTTTTGTGTGTGTGTTTAATTTATTTCATTTTGTAAAAGGAAAAGATACGTTAATAGTTACTATGCAAGAGCAAAGATGTGTGTGTTACAAGAAGATCTTTGACGTGAGGAACAGATGAGAAGCAGAGATGGTATGTAGTACGGCGAAGTTGGGATGAAACTGAGAATTGTATTGGTTAATGTGAAGCAACAATAAAGTAAAAATGAAGTTGATAAGAATAATAATTAAATTTTACATCGTGACCAGGGGCCATTCGTGGATGAAGTCCGGCGATGCAGCTAGCTGACAGGTACATCCGCAATCAGCGACGTACTGTGGCGATGTGGCGGTCGTAAACGTCGTCATCGACTGGCTGGATTTTGTTTTTTGGAGCTGTCATCGAGCGCGTTAGCCTTGTCTTCCAGTATAAATGCAAGACAGCATTCACCGTAGAGTGATGGTATCAGCTTCCTCCGGCGAGTGAGCAGCCTAGTTTCGTTTCACATGCTACCATCGTCTAGTCGCAGCATTGCAACACGTGCGGACCACTCACGGTTTCGATGTTCTACCAGAGCTGCCTTCAGCTCTCGCTGCATCTGATTGAAGAGGAGGCAAGTGGCACGGTTCCTCGTTAGTTTCCATTCCTTCACGATTCGATTTTTGTGTCTGATCTGCGCAAGGAGGAGCGGTGGAAGCTGGCAAGGACGCTCCAGGCGTGGGTGGATCTGTGGTGTGGCGAGCCTTGTTGCTTCATTTATGGTGTTGGCAATGAATCTTAGAGCCGCCTCAACATTCCCTTACTCTGTACCCCTTTCCAGTTTGATCACTACGACGTCCCTAAACCGGTCTCATTTCGTCAGCTTGTAATCTGGGATTGGTCGACTCATTGGCTGCCATGCCCGAACTTCGATTTCAAGTAACACTTGTGAGTGGTCCGAAGAAAGCATGTTAAGTGGTGTTCCCGAGACAAATACTGTAATTCCCTTTGTTACAGCAATGTATAGAACATCAGGCCGGCTTCCATTTTCAGGATGATGCGTTGGTTCATCAGGTCCCCATACGCATAGGTTGTGGTGATGGGCTAGGCATCTTAGGAGGTTTGCAGCATAATTAGCAGTTCTGCTATGCCAGTCCTGATGCTTCAAATTGAGATCTCCCACCATGAGGATTTTACCAGGAAGTATGACAAGGGCGGCGAAGTCGACTTCGGCGAGCACTCTGTGTGGAGGTCGGTAGGCTGCGACGACGGTGATAACACCTGAAGATGTTTTCACCTGAACCGCGACAGCCTCTACCTGCTGAAGTTGGGGAAGAGGGACTTCACAACGTGGAATACCTCGTTTTATGTACAGCGCAACACCTCCACCGCCTGTCAGTCAGTATTACCGGTAGCACCAATAATTTGTGCTGTCACCCGCAGGCACGGCTTTAGGTGGAAATCACTGAGAAGGCAAATTTCCACATCTTCATCCCGCAGAAATTATCGAAATTTAAGCAATTGTCCATGAATGCCGCTGACAATCCACACATAGATGGTGAGGCTATGAATGTGTGGTCTCCTATTAATGGTTGCGTTGTTGGGTTACAGTGGTGTTGGCAAGCGCTGACGTCACTGTGGCTGTGATGTCCGAACACATTATATCCAGCCGCGTTAGGAGGCTGAGCACAATGCTGAGTATATTCTCAACTAGACTCTCGAAGTTGGTTCCCTTCATCTCTGCTGCTTTTTCTGGCTGCTGAGTGGTAGACGTCTTCTGTTATGAAGCTTTGGTGATGCAGACTGCTATACCATCGGTTGTTCGGATTTTGTGGCTGGACTTTGCTTCAGATTCTTCGTCGAACCGTCTCGGAACGGTGACTGAATGGGGAGCAAGGTATCAATTACGTCTTTGGTCAACTCGGTGAAGGATAAGTCTGGTTGCATCATAGAAGATTGCTGTTTCTTGCCCTTCTGCTGCTTCGGATCTTCAGTTTCTTTGGATTATACTTCGTGGAGTCAGAATTTTATATACCACTTGACCCCGAGATTTGTTGTTGATTTGACAACTGCTGTTGTAGATGTCTCTGAGGTGCCTTTTTCCCCACTCCTCTGTAACGAGCGCGCATTCACTTATATGCTGGTCAGCCTTTCCAGCTGGCAATGTGGTTGCCGTGGCAGTTTCTGCAGATTGGTGGGTCACGGCCCTTTTTCGTGTGGCGTCGTGATGCCCCGCACACTTGACGCACACCGGATGCATTTCGTAATGGCATGCCACAATGCCAAACAATTGACAGTTGAAACATCACTGTGGTCCAGCCAACGATCGCAGTTTCTCTGCCGATACTCTGAGGTGGCAGAGCTTGTCAACCTCAAATTTGCTGCGATTCCCGGGCAGGTCTGGTAATACTACTAGGAACAGTGGCATTATTTCGTTACTGCCAGGACGACGAAGTTGAGCCACCGACCTCACATCGTAGCCCATATCTGTCAGCTCTACTTTCAATGTCTCCGTTGGCAGCGTCCTAAAGATGCCACGACACACCACCTGCAATAGTTCCACCGCACCGGTCGGGAAAGTGTAGTACGCGATGCTGCACTGTTGAAGGAGTGTCGTGACAGCTACAAAGTCTTCGGTAGTAGTCATGCTGAAATTTATTTTGTCGCTACCTGCTGTTTTAGTAGCAAATGGGCTCTTGATGACAGCTGCCTACCGATCATGAAGGGTCTTGTAGTTTTCTGCGAATTTCATTACAGACAAGGCAGTGAAACGGTTTCCTACCTCCTCCATCGCAGCTGGGTCCAATGAAGGTGGGGGCTTTACTGTCGTCTTCAGCATTATTAATCCTTTCTGGTCTGGCTGCCAATTATGGGTACGGGGACGACGCCCTCTGACTCCATCCGCATGGAGACCAAGGCTGCAGTATTGTCAGTGGCTTCCATGGTGTTCTTCTTTACCTTAGCTATCTTGGCTGTACCAAATTTCGTCACTGCTAGGGTGACTCCAGTAGATTTGCGCGCCTCCTCTTTCCTGTAGTTGACGACACGTGGCTGTTTATCGTATATCCTCTCTGGTGAGTGGTGGGACGCTTACTCGGCGTTAAGTCTTTACTCACTGAGTACTCGTCACCATGTATACGCTGAATGTTGAACACAGCGGCTGGTGCAGTGTTTTCATCCATTTCCATATCTTTATCCGTCGTCGCACTTGCCACAACTTCCACCAGCAAAGCCAAGTGCATTGACGCGCTCGACGGGCGTGGCGCGAAAGTACAGGGCAGCCTTTCATCGTCACCCATCCGTGCGATCCCTCTGGTCACGTACTGATGAGTGGCCGAGCTGCCAGCTGTCGCGATTTAGCAGCCTTCACTTCATGCCAGCAGTCACGAATGGTACCTAGTTATTCAACGTCGACACGCAATACGTATTTCCTTGTCACTTTTGTAAACAATAGCTATCTATAACAATCAGATATTCAGTCACAGTGCACGACTGCACGCACATATTAATCACTCCTATACACACGAAACTCATACGATATTATATTCATAACATGTTAATCGTACACAACATACAGTCGAATTCTTCCCAGAATATCAGTTAAAACGTATACATTAGGAATATTTTAAGGTTTATAAAATTAAATAAATAGGAATACTGCGGGCAAAACGACTGAGAGAATCAAATGTAACAATCTTAAATCTGGCAGATGGCTTTTACCTAAACTGTTAAATGGTGAATATACACTGCCCGACAAAAAAAAAAAAAAAATGAAGCAGGCAGAAGTGGAACAGGAAACGAAATGAAACTTCGTAGGTTGAGAGAGTGTGTGATGTTATTTCAATGATTACGAAATCGGATCAAACTTACAAAGATTTTGGCAACATGAGTGAGCCCACTTATCAGTATTAGGTGGCATCTCCTATGGCTTGGACGCATGCACTGATTCGGTTTGGAAGGATGCCATAAAACTGTTGTATCCTTTCCTGGCTCACAACTGTTGTGATGGTCCTTGATATCCTGGATACTGGCACTGAGACGGATTTGACGTCCGAGCTTGTCCCATGCATGGTCTATCGCGACAGATCTGGAGACTTTCCTGGCCACAAAGATACCCCAACATCACGTAAAAGGTCAATGGGAAGACGTGCCGTGTGTGGGCGAGCATTGTTTTCTTAAAAAATGTCACCACAATACCGTCGAATGAGAGGTGATAGATGACGAAGCAGGTTGTCCGTGACGTACGTTGTGCCGTCAGAGTTCACTCGATCACTACCAGCCGTGACCTGAAGTCACACCCGATGACGCCAGGAGAAACACCGTTGTGCCTCTCTTAAACATATGAAAAATGGAACCTCTCCCCTGGTTACCGACATACTCTCCGACGACGGTCATCCGATGTAGTGCAGCACCACAATTCTTCGTCCAATTCAATCTAACGCCATTCATCAAGAGTCCAGCGAATGACGAGGAAGTGGGAGAAACTGAAGCATTAGTGATGAAATTGTAGAAACATAAACATTTTGTGCAAATGTCTTCATTAACTGGACTACTAAGTTTGTAACAGATACATTTTGAATTGTGAGGAAATAACTGTTAGAGGTTGGAACATATTTTCAAGAAGACGGTATTTTAGGTTCAACAAAAACTTAATAAAGCGTTTTGAAAGGTTATTGCAGAGTTGTTTTTATAAAAATCATCAGCAAATCAGTGCTTAAGTTACCCGCAAAAGGACATAGACTGGAGGTAATTACTTTTACTGTAATATTGATAGGATGAGTTGCAACTAAATCAACCCTGGTTCATCAACAGAACTTTCCTTTCAGCATGTAGCGAATTTTTTCAGGGTTAATTTGCAGTTTATTGATGAAAATACGGAAAGCGTCTAGTTAAAATATAGGAATCAGAATATCTCGTATACAAATATATTTAGAGATTTTCCTCACTACAGAAGTTTTCCTCCAACATAACAATAAAAACTCTGATGCAGAACTGTACTAAATCTCAAAATATTTCTTCGGATACTTCAGTCTTGTATATCTGTTTCTTTTCTCTTCTGCGCAATATCTCGTTATTGCTGTCTGTGCATTTTGGAGCCAGATGTCCTCTTTTTGTCCTTCCCTCAACTTCCCATTCCTGTACAAGGTTGGGTATTTTAGTAATTTCTTATGTAAAGGAGCGCACAAACTAAACAAATACGGCCAACGAATGGAGACTAACTGCTTCGTTGGCAGAGATTTGCTTAGTGTGTACGGTAGGCAAATCGGAGCCAGCGAACCGGTTATCTTTGGTTGAGGTTTGGGTTACTGACGGTAACAGTAAGGGATTGGCGCTGCTTTGGCCTTGGAACACCCGCCTGGTGTAGACGCCAAACCAATGTTGGTTCATTATTTTGTTATTTGCCTTGTCGACAGTGTGTTTGTGAATTTCTTATTATTCTGTTGAAAAAAAATGGAGTTTGGAGTGGAATAATTAAACAGCATTAAAATTAATATTTTGTTTTTAATCGTAAAGGGAATGTTTATGGAACTCTGGGAACTGTGAATGTACGAAAAAATTGAGGAGTTTAGGCCCCCAGACGGATATAAGTGTGCTTTTAGAGGTTAATGTGCGAGATGTGAAGGCAATCTTTGTTCTCACCTGGTATGCCAATCACCAGCAGCTAAATATCTCAAGATATCGTTTCACGGCCTGCGCATTTACCGGCCGGGCCGGTCCAGGTACCAAGAGCAGGCCTTGGGTAGGGTTCCACCTGTGCTGGCAGCGATGGCGCTCCTCTATCCGTCGCCCAGTCGATAAAGATCAAACGCCCGCGGAGCCGCAGCGACCCTAGGCAAGGTGGTGGGTAGGGGAGGCTGTGGCGCGCGCTGATCAGCACACTTCGGCTGATGACGCGCGGCCTACAAAACCACGCGCCGGGGAACACACCTTCAGAATGATATGAGATTGTTGGTGATCCCCCCTTGAAGGACTTCTGCTTTCCCTCCTACGGTAATGATTGTAATACCAATCAGAGAATGACTCCTGAGCATCAAAACACCTCAATAATTCAGAAACCCTATCCTCACTGATTTCATCCAAAGTAGCTATCAAAGTTCTTGTTTGCTGAGGTAGCCTAGCTCATAGCAAATCAATGAATTCTTCTTCCCCATAAAGATGGTCTAAGTACTTACACAAGATCCAACATTTCTGAAAAAAATCGTGCTGAGTTTCTCTACCTGGTTTGTAGGGCCTACCAGTCATCAACTCTCTCTTTTCCTGAACCTACCTACTGGTTGACCAAAAATGTTTGAGAAAATTTTCATTTAACAACTTATAGTCATTCACTTCCCTTGCTTGAGTATCACCCCATGTACTTTAGATGTTTACACAAGTGCAATTCTCTTACTGTCGGGTAACACATTAAAGTAGTTAGATCTTTCAAAATTATATATAAATTCAACAGGGCGAAGTCTTCCACTGTCATCATAGAATTCAAACTGTTCCTTAATATCAGCACTGACAACTGGATTACCTGTTAAGGTTACACCCCCAGACTTAACTGAACCTGCAACCCAGCAAACTTTTTCGCCAACAGATTTACGTTACATTGTGTTGCCTCCAACCCATGGGTAAGCTGTTCATGATGCTGCACCAATGCATTAACATTTTTTCCCACCACTTGTCTCAACTCATCGATCCTTTGAGCAGCTTTACTATCACTGGCTTTAAACAAACTCACAATCTCCTCCTTCATGTTATTACAATCTTCTTTTACTTCTCTAATTTCCTTATCATATTTACAATCCACTTCATTAATTAAAACAATATAGGCATCCTTATTATCATCACAAATTTGTGTAACCTTTTCAAATTTCTCCTGACACTCTACAACTGCTTCCTCCAAATTAGAATTTCAAATATTAATATCCTCTTTAAATTGAGAATAAAACCCTGAAATTGGTTACTGATTTCCTCATAAAACAGTAAGCCAATTCAGAGAATTTGCTCTCAAAATACAATTCATTTTTAGATTTAGAAAACGTACTGTCAAATTTACCATACATTTCGGAAAATTTACTCTCAAATTTACTATTGATTTCAGAAAATTTGCTATCGAGATTTAACTAATTTTTAAATTCAGAAAATATGCTGTTAGTATCACTCTTTAATTCACTTCTAAATTCGGAAAATGTGCTGTCAAATTTTGCATTAAAATTGGCTACAAAAGATTCTAGAAATGTTTGTAGATTCTGACTATCAGCTATTTTCAATTAGTAAAGAAATCAATATGAAAACAAGGTTAAGAAGAACTGAAATTTTGCTAACCTGCCTCAAACGAACATTAACGGTTAGCGTTCTCGCCTCGCATTCGGGAGGACGGCGGTTCGAATCCCCGTCCGGGCATCCAGATTTGGGTTTTCCATGGTTTCCCCAAATCACTCCAGACAAATGCCGGGATGCTTCCTTCAAAAGGCCATGGCCGAATTCCTTCCCATTCCTTGCCCCCATCCTTGCCCCCATCCTTGCCCCCCATCCTTTCCCCTCTCTAAAGACCTCGTTGTTAAAAAGAGACGTAAAGCAGTTACAAAAAAAAAACAAAAAAAACGAACATGCAAAAACAAATATATTAATATTCAGTACATACAGTTTGGGCATCAATTTCATACCACTTACATACTTTTCACCACCTTATATTTCTCCTCTTCGCATATTTACACCACTAAACACCACTTTTTTCACTGATTATAAACACTTAATCACATACAACACTGCACTGCCGAAAGACGTCGATCTTCCTATCACGCAGTTTAGAAGAAAGCTCTTATCCTGTGGCTGCCAGACGTCGATCTTCCTGTCGTCGTGAAACCACCGTCGATTCCAGGCGTCGAAAGATGTCTTCATCCATCGTAATTCTCTGAAGATTTGATTGCCTTATTGGTGATCCACATTGATTCTTTTATAAAATTAACTTCTCACAGATGTATAATGATTTCTTGTCTTTTGAACGGTCGCCATATAAAATTGTTGGTGGTTTAATTAATAAGATAAATAATCAGTCCACCATAAATTTCAGTTTAACATTTGTTTTATTCTACTAGAAAACACGACGTCAACGATACTATTTACATGCATAGATACATTCCAGAGGTCGCGTACAACACTTCTTCCACAGATAATAGTTTCCGGCCGTCGCAAACTGAGTTGGTGAAAAACTTTGCCGAAAAAATAACTGACTAACTGTCTTGGATGATCGCTTTATATAAACTCCACCGAAATTTCTAGAACACTTCAAAAGCTTCCGCCAGATAATTCTCGAACATTAACAATACTTAAACAATTGAAACATATTAAAAACAATACAATCAGAATAAATACATAATCATAAACCATCATTACAAAATGGTCATAAATGGAAATTATAGATACTTAAATACTAAACTATTCACAGAAATCATTTTAAACTGTAGCAAATTGTCCTTTAGACATCGTAACTTGTCTTAATACTTGGACTTACCAACATTTAAGCAATTCTGTGATCAAGCATATTAAATGGCCTTTAAATAATTTCTTTTAATAAAACAGAGTCTATATACACTGATTTACAGTTAATTTAAAAACAAACCTACCAGATCATATTTAACTAAACTCTAGCTTACTACAAATGAGTCATAAAATACCATTCCATTTAACTTTAGAGTTGAGGGCTGTTACAATGACCATTCATTTTTATGCTAATGATTCAGCTCTTCTAAAAGAGGTATCATCATTGAACATTTTATGAACCACACAATTCAAAAAATAATCGAAATCTGCATATTTCAGTCAGAAAAATATATGAAAAAGCCCGTATTGCAATTCAGCTTTAAGATCATACATTAATTTTGTGCAACTACATCCCTTCCTTTTTTTTAAAAGATAGGTCATCCACCAGCTTCGGTTTTTTTTTTTTTGTCAGTTTCTTAGAGTAAATGAAATGCTTCACATGCAACAGCTGAAAAATCTTCTTCTTCCCTCATAATATAGGCCAGTTAAATTGTGAAACGTCACTTAATACTTCATTACATGAAACATTAGCAACTTCGACAACTTTTTAGATCCAACTGCAATTCCACATGACCCAATCCATTGGAGGCGAGCATTGATGAGAACGGAGACCGAACACCAAGGAATTGGTGATCAAAGTTCGTCTTTCATTGACCTAGTGTATACGCAGGATATAAGAAGATGGTATATCGAAAATTTTCCCTTCTGAAAAACATAAATGCGGTAAGGATTGCAATAGCAGGTGTGCTAGCTCAATTTTTTTTTAATTTTTTTATTATGATAACTGGATGTATATGTAGAAGATTACTTTGTGGAATGAATATTCTATCATCTGCAAGCACTTGTTGTCGAAGTAGATGTACCTTAAGCGGTCAGAGTGTCTAGTCAGCAGCGACCTCTCTGCAGCTGACCTCCGCCGGCCGGCGCGGCGTCTGCCGTCTCGCGGGCCGGCGCCTGGCGTCTCCCGGCGTCGCGCCACCGAGGCGCACTTGACCCAGTTGGGGGGCGCGCGTTGCTCCCTGCAAACACATAAATCAGGCGCAGCCAAGGTCACGGCCTGGCGGTAAGAAGTAGCTATAGTCGATTGAAGGGAGAGTGCGGTCAGTCCCTCGAGGAGACACGGGATAGTGAAAAGTCAAGCAGCGCTTCTAACAGTCGAGAAAACTGTCCCGGACTGCATTAGCACATTAAGGCGATTGGGTCTACTGTAAGAACAATCTTATTGCTTTTTACTTAGCTATTTCTTGATGGCGACTCAAATATCAATTAACTATTAAACAAATATGGAAATTTCTTTTTAAATACATTTTATTTTAAAAATATTATCCCGTGTACACATGTTCCTATTTAAGCTGTTTGTGATACAATTTCACTCATATTCTAAATAAATAATAAATATAAATAACAATTTACTAGGCATAAAATAAGCAGATACTTCCGAAGTAGACGACATGCTGAATTTTCTGAGATCTAGAGAACCTGGAAAGCTGTTCAAGAACTGTGTACTATGTTACAGCCCAATAAATTTCAGGATATAAGTAAAAGATCATACTTTTTTATTTTATTTTTGTTTCTGTCTTTTCGTCTCGTCGACGTCGAGATTATTAGAGTTGGGATAGAACCAGTGACAAAGAACGGAAAGGAATTCGGCCATGGCCTTCTGAAGGAAGCATCCCGGCATTCACCTCGAGTGATTTGGGGAAACCAAAAATCTAGAGGGTCGGGAGGGGATTCGAACGCGCGTTCTGACGAATGCCTTTGATTCTGGTTTTAATTCTGCGTTCTGCTGATATCAAAAATAAAAAAAAAATCCGTTTTAAAAAGTAGGCAGATATCACAGCAACACGTTAATTTAAGAAATTACTATTATCTTCACCTTTTGTACTCATAGTCAGCTGATTTTTTTAAAAAATTTTAAAGCATGTCTATGAGTCTTTTCTTTCGATACTTTGTATACGATAATTTCTGTTGTCTCATTGATAAAAGATTCTTTAGTGTTAAATTTTATTTTTGAATGCGACAGTAATGACAGACTTTAGCCTGGTTCACAGTTACCAGCTCGTAGCGTGTCCAGCACATAACGTGGCAGACACGGCACAGACATAAGTTTTACAGACACTCACAGACGCCGTCAGACAAACTAGTAAGTGAACTAATAAACGTACTTCTCAAAGTTTCGAGTTTTTATAGAAACACTAGCCGCGATAGCAATTCTATTAGAAGAAGAAGAATCGACTTGTGTAGAAGAGCAGCATCCCATGAATGAAACCCTCCTCCCCTCCCCCCTCCCAAAAAAGGCAAATTCCTCAGATTATACAAGGAGTTCGTAAAATGTAAGGACAGATTTTTTAAATATTTTAGGATGAGTAAATAGGAGTTTGAAACCATTGTAACAGAAATTTCACCAGAGATAACTAAACGAGATACGAAGTTCAAGGAATCTTTATCATCAAAAGAAAAAAGTAACCGTTTGTTTGAGATAAGTTTTTTTTTTCTAATCAATGTTAAAACTTACCATAACGTTACAGTTTCTTAATTTTTGTAAAAAATATGATTTGGATACACTTATTAATAACTACATAACAAAATTAGTTTCATTATGAGATATACGTTACAATATAGCTTAAATATTTACTGTATAATTCTCGTACTTCTTGTTCTGGAATATTGTCGACCCAACGTGGTGGGTGAGCGGTACCGCTCTGGCCTCGCATTCGGAAGGACGCTTGTTCTAATCCCCTTTCGGGCATCCAGATTTGGGTTTTCCATGGTTTCCCAAATCACTCCAGGCAAATGACGCGATGCCTCCTTCAAAAGGCCATTCTTCATGTGTCATGATCGAAACATAGCTACATAAGGCAAGGGTATCAAACAATTTAACGTGGAATTAAAATCTCATTTGAGGAACCCTATTAGCTGAAGATCTCTGAGATATACACACAAGAAGCTTTGGCATTTGTGATGTGAGAATCCAAGTCTAACCAAGATTCAAGGCAGCGACCTCTCCATTTCGTCATAAACTTCACCACTTCACCATGACTCCGATTCTTTCGTATTATGGTGACTTTATATTTACTGCATGATTCGTAAACTTCAAACCAAACTTTTGAGGGGATATGGGATTGTATGCATGGATTGTATTAGCTTCTTTGAGCTAGTGGTGTGATCCATAAATCTAACACTATGCTGTAAGTCTAATAAATAATTATCAATTTCGTAAGATTAAAAGGAGCAATGGCAAATTTAATTTTTCTGCGACCTGGAGCACCTTAAAATTATTTCAGCTAAATGTGTTAACATTCCAATAAATTTAAAGTGCCAGAGAAAAATATCACCGGCTTATAAAGGTAAACATTTTCAGCTTCATTATCACAGTAAGTAGTGATAGTTACATTACGATTATCTCTGACATGGGAATTGGTTAAGCAATTTTCCTTGGCGAATAGTTAAAAGAAAATTGCTGCCGTAAAAAGTCAGGCCATCAGAAACATTAATGTCTGAAGTGAAAAATTCTTTAGCATGTTAGACTTTCTGACAAGAGAGTGATGACTGGTTCGAATCCCTGTCCCGACGGGGATTTCCAAAGGCCCTTAACCCGACCGTCACCTCTGGCATAGCTTGATGTGTAATGTGAAGTACGCCAGAATGATTCCGTTGTTCGGAGTCCACGTTAAACTGTAGGTCCCGTTTCTCCGTTAATGCAGCTATGACAGGGGGGATTACGCAGATAGTAAAAGCCTTATCACCATTTCATTTGGACCACAAGGGCCTTTACCGTTACCCGTTTTCACGCTGGAAACACTTTCCTAACATCATTACTTTCATTTAAGTAACGTTCATTTCGTGTCGTTTAGCGTATCACAGAATTATATAACGGCCAATCTCACCAGCTAAGAATCTGTTTGTATGGAATATTCAGTCAGAAATGATTGTGTTGTAAAATAAAAATATTTGACTGGAATGTTTTACTGCCATGGGTTAAGTCACACCTGAGATTGAATTTTTTACAGTCACCAGAAGACAGGGAGAAACTTCGGATATTTCTGAAGAGAAGACAACAGGAGAGAAAATTTTAAATAAATAATTTCGTGCAAACATATACCTAGTCCATAATTGATTGTATATAGACGGTTAAATATCTGTGTTTCTCTGGCACGTACTTATAAATTTTAATTGAGTTTTTAAATAATGATATATTCAATTAGTTTTTAGATAGTGGAATATTACAATTTTGATAGTATTTTCGCACGCCTTCGGCGCACGAAATGCTCAGCTTGTTCTACAAAACGCTTTTCTCCTTGTCTAATTGCACAGAGGTAATCGTAATGTAACTTCACTACTTACTGTGATATGAAGCTGAAAATGTTTACCTTTATAAGCCGGCGAAGATGATGGGTGGTAAAAAGAAGAAAAGAATCAGCAATGGAGGAAGCACGCACAAGTTGTGTCACAGCTTAGGAGTGTACCGATCCACATCAATATATTTCTACCAACGTGAGATGCTGGAAATACTGGATCTTTCCTGTAATTACACATGAAAACTCGGCTGCGGAATCAGGCTCATCTGTTAATCAGCTGCTATGACAGTTAAAACTGGCGCAGACAGTGGTGTCTAAGAATCGGAAATAAAATTTAATAGTAGCTTTTAAGCAACTGACACAGTCAATAGGTTTTACCAGTAAGGTGTGATACGGAAATAAGTGATATTTGTCCGAACTTGATCTAACTGAAAACTGGAGAGTACTGTAAAAACAACTCTAAGTTATTTAATAAATAAACCCTTACAAAATATTATAATAACCCTTCTAGTTATTAATAAATAACTAAATAACTAGTAGACCCGTGCGAATATTTCGCGAATAAAATGCGATGAATAGTGAAGTTGAATGTTTGTAATATAATTAAAAGTAGTAAATATTTATTTTTTTAGTGTAATAGGTACGCATCAAAACTTAAAACACACTACGAAACCGTTAGGAAAATTTAAAACACTCTGTATTTACGAAAAACTATCACTGACCGTACCAAAATACAACCAACCTGAACAAAATGTACACAACATATCAACATCTCTGTGATATTTGTTGCTGTGCGAATAAAATGTTTACACTGGAATTGTATAGCAAAACAAAAGTGTTTCCATAACAGAAAAAAATATCCAAAAAGCTACTTATTGAATAAAAAAAGTTTATTGACATCTCTGTGATATCTGCTGCTGCAATCTAGGGAACTTTCTCATATGCCCTACCAGTTTAGGTTGAATTTGGAGGAAGTTTTTTCTTAAAATTTCATTTCACCAAAGCTGGTAATTGAATGATAAATGAATCGAGACATAAAAAACGTATTTTAAAAATACTGATGTTTATGCCCTTTCAGAATAAAAATCATTTCTTACAATGTGATGTTACCACAGCTGAAACCTTAATTTTTAGAGTGATACCACATTTATCAATTTCGGTTAGATATTAATGGTGATAAATGGCTCGTGAAATAAAAATGCGTTGTAGAACCATTTATACTTTTCCCATTAAGGGTTAAATTCCAAAAACATTCTTTCTTAATATTTATGTCACCAAAGCTGAGTCATTACTCTTCGTATTCCTACTTCATTTATCGATTTTGGTTAGATATCGAGGGAGATAAATGGCTCGAAACACAAAAAAACGCATATTAGAAAAATTGTCATTTTTGTCCTTTATGGGTCGAATTACGAAAAATTCCTTTCTTAAAATATAACGTTACCATAGCGGAGACCTTAGTCCTTAATATGATACCTCATTTATCAATATCGGTTAGATATGAAGTGAGCTAAATGGCTCGTGACACAAAAATGTATTGCAAAAATATTGATACTTTTGCCGTTTAAGGGTGGAATTCCGATTTTTTTTGTCTTAGTATATCACGTCACTGAAGCAGAGATCTTAATCTTTAAAATGATACTTCATTAAACGATTACAGATAGGTACCCAGGGAGATAAATGACTCGTAACACAGGAAACAGCATTTTAGACATATTGACACTTTTGCCCTTTAAGGTCGAATTCCGAAAATTTCTTTCTTAAAATATGATGTGACCAAAGTGGAGACCATAAGGTTTAAAATGACACCTCTTTCATTGATTTCGGTTAAGTATGAATGAAGATACAGGCTTGTGACAAAAAAATACCTTATAAAAATAATATATATGATAGTTTTGTTTACTAATAATAATAATGAAATATATTTCTGCAAAGTATTCCACTTTTATTCATAAAAAAATGGGATGTTTTGAATTAAATATTTTTCATAAATATGTGTTATAATTTATTCTAGTTACATTGCAAAGAAATAAACATTTAAAAGCCATTATTATTTTCACTTAAAGTTTAAGAATCATTTATAGCAATAATTTGGGGCTTTCGAATTTCCAGTGCGTGTCATTTCTTTATGACCAAACAAGAAGACGATATCGTTACTAAAATTAAATGATAAATTAAATGTTAATAAATTACCAAAAACTTTACAACATCAGGAGAACATTTACATTTACTAAAATTCCGACTAGCTAACTAAATGACATGAAATACGAGCAATGACTTGGTTTTGCATGATCATTGACTTTTAATTGAATGTTTCGGGCATTGACGGGTGAAAATGATGACTGAGAGTTCGCGCGATAATTCTTCCTAGTACACTTCACCACCTACCTGCATGTTTACTTGAAGTCACTTCCTGCAGGTATGTCACGTAGGAACCAGCCGTACCTAGTTCATTAGCACCGAGAGCAGTTTGAGCCAATATTTTTTATGATGTTTCCTCTTCTTGGTTATTCTTAATGAAACTTTGTTAGGTCTATTGAGTAATGAGGTTATATCTTTCCTCTTCACATGGGCAAATCATGCGTTGCACTACACAACTTCATTGACTTAGCCATGTCCTACATTCTGTCCGCATAATTGTCGATTTCACCAAAACCATTTCATGCGAAAGGCTCTTTAATGGTGCTCTGTCAAGTTGGGCGAAACTGAAGAGTGATTGTTTCCTGATCTTTATCGGCGACTCAATCGTGGATAAATTCTTCTTCCTGTTGTCGGAACAACGGTTAAACCTAACGGCCGCTGAGTTGCTTGGAGCCTTCGCTCCCCACCACGAACGCTCTATGTAATTTACTACTATATGATTTATTTATATTTATATTTAATTTGATTTTTTATTTACATTAATTTTATTAAGAGCAGCTTTTTTAACTTTACTTGAGCGTAAAGTATTGGAATACGTTCACGTGTGAAAAGGTCCTAATTAGTGTTGTAAAAATAGGGTTTTTTTCTAACTTGAAAAAAAAAACTTTGAAAAAAAAAACATGTTTTGTTTCTGTGAAACGTTTTTATTCATAACTACTAAATCTAAAATTTGTAAGGCATTTATCGTTTAATAAAACTGTTTTAGAGTTTATACTAAGTACTTTTCTTAATTTTTAAATCTACTATACTTTTCTGGTTCAGTAGAAAAGAAAATTACGAAAATATTGGCAACATTGAAGTTTTCTTTTACCAACGGGGACTTCCCGAAGAGGCTTGGTTGCGCGGGAAGGAATCCCCGTTCCCCGTTGTTCGGATTGATACTCGCCATTTGAACTAGTGCTGCCAACCCTGTAGACCTACGCATCTTTTCAAAAAATTAGGAATTTTAAATTTATATACGGTTTTTTGCCTCTTTTTGTTACTTATTGTGCTTTACTTATATTCGTATACTTGTTAGACTCTCAGCGTATAGTGATACTGAGTCATTAAATTGTCAGTAATTATGAATTGTTTCCTTGTAACCATTCGGGTAAACCAGCGATTGAAAAGAAATAAAGCTCCTATTTTGCATGATAATAGATTTAAATTCAAACTTAAAAGACCGTAATACAGAACTATCGGTGTAGTCTTTAAGCAGAGTGTGTACATTGCTCACCATTTAATATTGCAATCTCAAAATCTTTTGCGTACAATACAAGAACAACCAGTAAAAGGAAATGTAACTATTTCTGAAGTTATGGATCTAGAGGAGCCAGAAGAAGAAACATAAAATTCCGACACCGACCGAACTAGTGTTGGTGGTGCTGATACTAGTGAATGTGGAATTATGTTACCTATATAGATAGTTTTATGAATTATTATGTAAGGCATTATAGCATTCAGTAAGATATAAAACACACATCTAAAATGTAAGTTCCGTAAATAGAGTTATAATTTATCAAACTTATTGATTTCTGAAAAAAAAAGAAAAACAAATTTAGAAAAAAGAACCAGGGTGCTAGGTTTTATTCCATGTTTTTTTTTTCACAAATCTGAAATTTTTTTTTTCAATTTGCAACACTAGTCCTAATAAGGTTGGTTTTGTTGGTAGTTCTTATAAAGTAGTAGTGTCTGTGTAAACTTTACGTATGTAATTCACCTCTCGGCAGGTTTGAGAATTAAGTCAATTCTGCTATTTAGAAATCGAAATTACGTAGAACAAACGAAGCAATTACGATATCAAAAGTACGTCAGCACAATGAAAGAGATTGTTTTTCAAATCTAGAATAGCTTTTCAAAGCAAATATTTTTTATCGACTCAAAAAAAGTCTTCCGAAATTTGTCTACGGTCAATGAAGAAAGAATTTTCTAGTTGAATTTTTAGAAAACAATGGAAGTAGTAATCGCTTACTTTTAGAGACACATGGATTCGTTGATATGTTAACACAGTCAAAAAATGGATAAATAACTACCATAAAATATAAGTAATAGAATAAGTGAAGCTGGTATTTAGTCGATAAGTGGAAACATTCTAATACGGTAAAGGAGACACATGATTGCATCATATGGTTAGTAAACTGATAAAAAATAAAACGCGGAAAACGAATTTTCCTTTTTTGATGCCAAAGGAGTAAAATGATGATATATCGCTGTCATTAATATTCCTATAATTAAATGAAACATAACTAACGATATGCAACTGTTAAACATAATGTATACTTGTGGAGCTAAGAAGACTGCAGTTCCATACATTCTTTATTATGAGTTATAAGATTCTAAAGTACATGTTGAACGTATTGACAATGTAACAAACTGCAATAATCGAAGCGCCGCTGCTGCCAGTCAAAGCGGCAAGCTAGATTACTATAGCTGTGGCCAGATTAATTGGTGAGTCAGTGTGAACGCGCTGTTGCCGTACTTGGGGACAATCTCGTGATGCGCTCTCTATCACCTGAAAATTGCAACGCTGTGCGGCCTGTGTTGCCTAGTCCAAGCGTCAACAGCTCGCTACCCACCCCCAAACCTTCCACCTCCCTTTCACAAAAAATGTGTGAACCTGAGAATCGGAATTAGAAAGTGTCAATGTGAGTGTGAACTTGCTTGAGAGAGAATATTTTGATTTTTAGCGATTTACGATTTTTACGTGCGATTTAAATAATTCCTTTTGGTTATTTATGAATTATATCAATTTAGTGTAATAATTTTACCGAACAAAAAGTGCAGTAACTTATAATTAGAGAAATTTAGCAAGAGAATCTTGCTACTAAAAATGGATACTTAGGAAGAGACTTATTCTTTTATTCCAGGTGTTCCCGAACTAACGACTCCCAACAAGACGCAAGTCATCGATAGCAGAACCACCGCGACTGAAGCAGACAACAGAGTAAATCTATCATTCACAATGTTTATAAATATTTCAAATTTCTTGTGGACAATGATCGAGAAATTATGTCTTCTACATGTACGTTAGTAGGAAAAGACTTGAAAAATATGGACGTACTTGATATTGATGAAATAAAAAACCTTAGTGATTTGTTATCGCAAAAAAACAACCATATTGCGAAAAAATTAGGGAATGGACAGGCTATTTGCGCTGCAGCTGGTGGTTGTCGGTTTGAGAACTGTCCAGCGCGTGTGTCGTGAGGGAAAATAACCTACGTTTGTTTTTCGAAAGAAAAATATGAAACAATACAGCACTCTAACAAAGCTTAGCGACTTTTACAGTCCTTTGCCAGAAGGACAGTACACGAATTTTACGATAGTGATGAGTGGTAATATATAAACAGATAATTTTGTGATTAATTATGCAAGTTTTTCAGTGCAGAGGATGACAAAATAAAATTTTGATTTTAGTTATAAATATACAAACTGAAAATAAAATGTAATACGTGGACTTTTAGCCACAAATAAAATAAGAGTATTTCCAAAAGTTTCCTTAGTCTGTCGAGAATTTTATTTTTCTGCACAGATAATAGAATAATAAATAACAGGTCTTTTGAAACCTCCAATTATATTAAACGCATCTGCAATGCATAACTTTCTTAACGAAATGACATGCATCAATATTTTATGACAGAATAGTTATCATAAATTACTTAAAACACGTTACAAACCATTACTACAAGTAAAGAGGTGAATACAACTGTTACGCTCACGGCTTGGCAACGGCGCATTTAACGCCACCCGCCAATTAATCTGGTCACAGCTATAACATGAGTGCATCCATCAGCTCTTCGGTCACATGCCAAGTGGAAGTCATACCGGTGGAAATAAAGGAGTGAATCGAATTGGGTAGGTGTGTTATATATATAGTTGTACATATATATATATATAAACAAAGCCATCGTCTGGATGAAAACCTTTATTAGACAGAGAAAATACATAAATGTTTCGTCCTGTCTTTGCTTCAGGCTCCTTATCTATCAAATACTGCATCGATTCGTATTTAGAATATCTTATAACCGTAATTTACCCTCTTTTTTACTTTAGGCAGAGATACATAAGTATATCATAGTAAAAAACATCTTGATGACCTCCACTAATAAGAAAACAATGTTTATTAAAAGTTATTTTTTAACTTGTAATAATGTTTCCGCGAATGATGGAAAAGAAACTGAGTTGCTTCTTTATTTTAGGCCTGCTGTTGGCGATGGTTTTATTTCCCTCGCCTTTCTGCGGAAATCAGCCAGATCCGTCACCGACTGCGTGTGAAAAGGGAAGTCGAATATCCGCTTCAAACGTGGGTTCAGGAGATGGATCCTGTTTCACTCCATTCTACGGCTATTGCGAGGTTGAAGGCCGCTGCAAAGAAAGAACGCTAAAATACTGCCATAAAATATGATATCATGATATGGAATGTTTTGTGCTTGATAATTACAATACACCAATCTTCGCAGTTTGCAGTAAATCACATGAAAACTGTCCACTAACAACGTAATTTATACCCCAACCTGTAAAATACACTACAGTTTGAGAAAATTGGAACACCCTGGTATAATCACTCCAAAATCGAAGGATTTTTAGAACATTGGAATAATAAGTTGTGACGGGCTGGCCTTGTGGTTAGGTGACTGCGTTGGGCGTTTTGATCATTAACTGGGAATGTGGCGTTACATGTGACTGACCTTAGCGTTTATCTCCTCTTGTTATCTTCTTCTGCATATCGTATTGACTTCTTGCAAGCTAACTAATTAATTCAATCAAGATTGCCTGACACCACGTGTGGTCACGACCCTTTTGTGGTACAAAGTTGTCAATAACACTGTACCTACAAATGTGAGACTATTTCGAATCCATATGAAATCTACAGATAGATGTGGGAATACTGACACATTAATTCATCGTTTTACTTGTGGAAATGCTGCACATATCTGGAATTGGACGAAGCATGCAACGGCAACTCTATTAGGAACTTCCAGCTGAGGTTACATGCGAGATTCTAATACGACCAGACATCAAGACCATGCCACCGGAAAAAACATAACTCACTGGTCTGGGTATTAAGACAAGCAGTGTACAATATTATAATAAAAAAACCTAAGGATCTAGATGATTATTTATCCACACTTAAAATAACACTTTGGAATTTAAAGAATTCAACGAGGTACAGACGCCACTTCGGAGCATATCTGGATGGACTTCTTCTCCGTGACCAATCTTGATGACGCATATTTGACCAGAGTACTCATATTGATGTTTCTGTAACGTAGAGTGTATTATGTAACTTTAATCTTGTAATATAGAAATGTAATGTAATAAGGTTTCAATAAACCTAATGAATAAAAAAAAATTATAGAAATACTATACAAAAGTGTGGATGAACGGTTTAATGGAATCAAGCTGCCGATAGTACATTTGACGATGATACCAAGAAGCAGAGTCCACAGTTGTACTACTGGATCGCTAGTCTGATCGTAGAAGATATTAAGTGGAAGTCAGTCTACTAATACTGGATGGAACTTAGGATCGTTACGAAGGCAGGGCGGCTAAGCTTTATACTAGCGATTCTCTACCCAATGTTGCTCCTAAGCTGGCTGGCAATGAATAGAATGATTTATTGGTTGTACAGGGCCCACTTAGGCTCACAAGGAGGTATTGCTGACATGCTATTCAGCTTTCCTGAACGGGGCAACAACTTTTCTTGCTTCTGCGCCGCGTGACCGCAACTTTCCACTCTAACATAGCCAATGTCTCCAACATTTATAAAATCATCCTTAGTTAATAATAAAGCCCAAAACGCCCTCTACAAAGTGATTGAGATTGTAGAGCCCTCTTTTGTGTGGCCGGACAGATCAGTATTATGCCACAGTCAGTTGGTACAGAGCCGTCAAATGTAGTGGAAGCGTGCCCATAAGAGCCGGCATGCATCATCGGCGTCAAAGGTCGCAATATCAGCAAGTAAGTGAGTTCGAAAGGAGCAGAAGGATTAGTCTCCGGGAAATGGGTTTGTCGACTGTGACTTTGCGACTCGTACAGGGCAAGCTGTTACGACAGTGATGCGCGAGCAAAACGAATGTATAGGAGAGCGTCATACAATATGATGAGCGGCTATTGGACGAAACAATGTGAGCACAGCGCGGGATGACCGTCATCTTGTTCGCATGGACGTAAACGAAAGAACAGCTTCGCCCACAGTGCTGGCTCGAGGTTGAAGCAGGTTGTCATTATTGTAAACTGACAACCCCTTAACTGCTTCGGTAAACTTCCATTCCTTATTCCAAAAAAAAATTAATATAATAATAATAATAATAATAATAGTATAATAATAATAGTAATTAGAGAAATAAAGTATGCAAATATGGTAAATATGACCAACAATTTAAATTTACAATGCATCAAAACGTGATCGATTATAGATCATTTTTTATGGAAAGTTAAATTTTAAATCGCTTTGTTGAAGTCACTTTAATTTTAAATAATTTAGAAAAAATAACTCTTTCATCTGTACTAGAATACTCTTCTCCAAGTTCCTTTAAGTAACTACGTAACACCGCACTTTCACAAAAAAAAATTTTCAACATGGCGGTACTCACTCATCCACTGCAGATTTAATACTGAATGAGGAATTATTTTCAAAAGTACTGGTGGAGATTGATTGACGCGGCTCGACACAGGTATGCTGGTGCTGCATTGATTAAAAGGCGGGTGGAAGGTTAACCTTTAGAGAGTGACAATAATGTATTACTTTAATTCTTGACTGGTGAATTCCGGCCAATTCAGTGACACTTAGTTTAGTCTTTTTCCTCTCATGTATAATAGGAGTACAGTTCTGTGAATAGTTATCGCAATTCCTTCTCAATTATAACTTCTAGTGAATTCCCGGTATTACTAAAAATTACTAAATTTTCCTTAAATTATGACCATATGACAATAAATATTATCGTAATACGACAAAAACTAAGAAAATGGTCTGGATATGCATTTATATGCTATATAAAATAAATTAAAATACAATCAGAAACGTTCAATCTGGGTTTAATTCAGCATTACAGTCCAAAAAGAAGACATCAATATATATATATATATATATATATAACTTGTCCTAAAGATTCGAACGCTAGTCATGAGCTAAAATGAAGCTTCTCATGCCTGTATCTCGGATGGTCATACTCGTTTGTATAGATGTTAAAGAGTATACCAGTGATCGCCGTAGGGTTACACTCGCTAACTTCGTAGCAAGTTGTTAATCAATATCAGCGTTTAGTATAGTGAGTTTGCATTTATAGTTGTTGGAAAAACGTGTTGGTTATTCACTACTTTTCTTCGAAAACTAGGACTTTCCCATAGTCGCTTCAGGTTAGGTTATTCCGTCTAGTGAGATTCCAAGTTTATTAAAGCGTGACCATTAGTTAAGTCAGGAAAGTGAAAGTCCCAGATCGGTTAGTATCGACTCTCAGGTTTTGCAAAGCAGCAAACCGCTCACAGTAGTGCGCTGTTTACAAAACTTAATCGTGTAATCAGCTCAAGTTAGAAGAAGCGGATAAACAATTTAGTATTTTTGAAGAAGGTGTTTTATTTTGTAATGGTGCATTATATGCAATGAAGGATAGAGTGAAGGATAGGAACTTTAATTTATGAAAGACGCAGGATAAATCATCATTGCGCAGCAGTTGGCCAAGTGATTGTTTGAAACTTTTAAGTATATTGCTAAATAAAAAACGCATGATAAATCATCATTGAGCGACAGGTAGGCAGGTGACTGAAAGAAGATTTTTAGGGACTGTGAGGGAAATATTTAAGAAGTTTCAAGACATTATTCATGATCATAACAGTGCTGAGTTTTCCACGTGCAAAAAGCAAACGTTGCCAGATTTCAATGAAAGCTTAGGAGCCTGTAAAAACTCTGTTCTTGCCGGGGTTCAAGCCAAAAACATTTCGTATCCTGGAGTAACATGTTAGTACTTAACCATGAAACCATTCTAGTTCACAGTGATTTTAGTATCAAAATGTTTAAATTTGGTTTTTGAAGCATTGTAAGTGAAAAAAGTGAACCTACGGAAGTAAAAGTATGCAATTAGAGGCGTCTTTTTCTTCTGGTCTCTATCCGTTCCGGATGTCGGCAACCATCTTGACCGACTTTCAGTTGACGCTCGGAATAGCTCAATAGTTATCGTGGATTTCAAGGTTCTCAGATTTTTTAACCAGGAAGTTATTCTCCTACTTTTTTTTCCTGGTATTTTCCTTTGTAGAATAGATTGTACGAGTAGGAGTCGTAACGGCTACTATTACTCATGATATGACCAAGATACCGTAGCGTCCATGTTTTCATGGAGGTCAATATATCCATTTTTATTCATAGGAGGACATCAGAATTTTTATACGTGGTCTGTCAATGGTATCCTCAAAATTCTTACATGGAGCCACATTTCAAAAGGTTCGAACTTTTTATTGTTTCTTTTAACGTCTACGTTTTAACGCCATAAAGGAAGACAGAGGGCACTTAGCAGCGTAAAACATTCATCTTTGTGATCATTGATAAATTAATTTTTTTTAAAGATTTTTCATTTTACTAAAAGTAGCCCTGGCTTTACCAGTAACTGACTTTATCTCACCAGATGGACCCCATTGTAGTTTGCTATATTGCCAAGATATTTATACCTTGATACACATTCAAGGTTCTTCCGGTTGATCATAATATGACGTTGGGAATCGTTGTTTCTGCCAATAATCATGATTTATTTATATTGATACCAAATCTGTATTAATGGCTGCTTTTCGAAACTGTATTCATAAGATATTGTAAACTTTCCTGACTGATTTGCAACACTATCCATAAGAGAGTGTAAACTTTGCTGACTCCAAAAACGACTGCATCGTCCGCATGACAAATGATGTTTATACCACCTCCATTAAATAACACTACCATCCCCCCCCCCCCCCACACACACACACAATACTTTCCTCAAGATACAATCAGAATGTATGTTAAATAATAAAGTGGACAGTATATGACAGTTAACGGTGGGGAAAACATTTATTTACCTTGATGTGAAATGAGTTACGAATTTTTTTTAAAATGAAATCTGAAACGCCAAAGTTATTTGGGGGAGCATCTAGAAGTAGTAACGATCATTGTTTGTGTAGTGTGTGGGGTAAAAGATTGCCTGATCAGAAAAGCAATCAAGGAAATCGTTGTATGGAGGCTGGTGCGGGAAGAGCTCGTCAGCCGCTGATGGAGACGTCAGCTGGGTCTTCGTCTCGGCGCGTGACCTTGACACCACGCGGCGGGCGCCGCGGGATCCGCGCTGATTGATTGGTTGGCGGCGTCGCGAGGCGCCTCCCACCCCCCTACGTCGAGACACGGCGTCGCGGCGCGGGGTTTACCCACCACTACGGGGGTCGTCCGCGAGGAATTCACTTGCCCTAACCCGGTGACGACCTGCCGCACGAGGATAAAGTTCTCTGCAGTGTCGCCAGAACTGGGAAGGGGGAAAAAAAAAGTTCCGCTACAATCGCGCAGCACTGCACGAGGAGAAGAAGAAGAAGTTGAAGGGCGCTGGAGCTGTGTGTCGGAATGCGCACCGCCTCTCGGTTCGTTTGGTGTCCAGAATTAGAGGCTCTGACGTAACGGCGACGTGATACAGACAACTGGGTCGCCCTGTAAGAAATTGCAGCGTAGGACCAACTTTCTTGAGGAATAGAATACTTAAACTAAACTGTCCGCATGAGTAGAGTCGTGGAGTTTGGTACAGAAACTGCTACATCTCGGACGATAAAAGCTGAGGTACTATCCATTAACGGCGTGTTTCTTGCGATAGCTTCTGTCAAGGATGGGAAGATTACATATTAAATGAGAGAGTCAGAGGCACACTAGATTTGTGACCGAGATTTTTAAGCAATGTTACTTCATCGCAGGTGGGAGTACGGCTTCATGCAGGCCCGCGGTAAGCGGGCGTGCAAAGCGTGCACCGCACGCGGGCGGCACGTCCAGGGGGCGGAAAATCGAGTGATTGAGGGAGGCAAATTTATGTAGCAGCGACCATTTTTTTGTTTTTAACCTCAATTGCTGGTCCTGGCGCCGACGACACTCAGGATGGCGGCAAAATAATGTTCGAAGGGGCGACAGTCTCATGACCCTGTTCGCGGAAAATTTCTAGGTACACCATTGGCTGTAATTAGACAGGGCCAGCATAATCAGTATTGCACATGGGCGTTCAAACACCTAGCGGCGGGCCTGGCTTTATGAGTTTGGGGAAGACATATTTCAAGATTCAAGTGAAGAACTCTGTAGAGAAGCAGACCTTAAAGTATCACGAATGGAAATTGACGATAAATGAGGATGTGGAGATAAATAATTGTTTCACGGTGTTGAAACTGGACGGAAAAAATAGATCTACCAACATGGAACTATATCAACTTTTTAATGTTCATATCGTACCTTTCATGTTATTAATGTCAAAATTATTAGTAGCGTGTCAATAAATGCGTGCTTATTATCTTCAATAGGCGAAAAAATATCCTGTCTACAGTAAAGTTATTAAGGGCGATCTTAAAAAAGTGAGGAAAGTGAGTGTCAAAATTTGTCAGAATAAGTTCAACGCTAATCTGTTTTGTATTACTGTGTTTGTAACCTTGTTCATCCGACGTATAAATGAAGGAGTATCCTAGCGTTAGCTTAAAAGTCCGATCACTACGATAAACAGGGAAACTGGAGTAGTCTCGATTGTACTTATTCAATTCTATGAAAGTGGTGCGCTCTCACATTTATCCAGATCAGCTTGATTCGGTGCGATAGCCGACCCCGGTAGCGCGGGGCTAGCGAGCTGGCTTCACGTTGTAGGGGTCGCCGGTTCGAGTCCGGCCCAGGGCATGGGTGGTTTTAATTAAGTGTTGTCCTGTCACTTGTGATAATCAATAATATGAGAAGATACTATGAACACAGTTGAAGAATGATAGAAACACAGTTGCTGGCTGAATGGCTACAAGGCCGAATGTCAATTTTAAAAAAAAAAAAAAAAAAGAAAAAAAGAATCGGTGCGATATTGCATTTTTCCATTCCTGTCAACGGTTCAGTCATGTGTTATCAACAATAATAAAAGGCCAGCTTTGTGACGATGTCTGACACGCTGTGACGTCATGCGACCGGCTTTCGTTGCTGGACTATCAATGACAAGATATCTTTATACAAAATCGATATGAAGGGAGTTATATAATAACAATTCTGTTCAGTTCTAAACAATTGCGAAGAAACGTATTGACAGAACTCTACTAGAAGGGAAAGTGTGTATTCCGTTTCAAATGACATTAATTATTATTTGCTTTATGTTTATTTATGTTAGTTGGAAGTAAATGTTTTCTCTGTAAATGGATTCTACGGTTAAGGAACGCTAAGAGATACCTGCAATATTACATTATTTTTAATGTTATGAGCGTTATTTAATAATTATAGTATTTAAATAAGCAACTGAAAATAAATAAATCGCCAGAATACTGCATTCATTTTTAATGGGCTTAGAAGCTAATATATAATTCTATAGTGTAGAATAAACTCATATAATATATAGGATGAAAAAATAACAACAAAATTATTCTTCAGTCTTCCACGCTTGTTATTTACAATGCATACAAAGAGAAACTTTGAAGAAGTGACTGAGAAGGAAAGAAGTAGGGAAGATGGTTATGTACTGAACTTTCCAGGCAAACAGAGGGAAAAGGGAAATAAAAATAACTGAGCACCATTTGCGTCACATAACACCTCTGCGTAATATGAATTGCAGATTGCATAGAGCCAAGAGGCTGTCCTTGCTTGAAGATTTCCGCTAAAATCATGAATTTCTTTTGCAGGATGTCATCAAGTGAAACAGTTGGGGTCACGTACCTTGAACTGCGATGTTGGTATTATAAAGTGGTTACTTCTAGATTCGTTGCACTTAATCCAATGGATTAACCATTGTCGCCGGATTTAAAATGAATCCAAGAGGCTGTAGGAGACTGTTTTTAAGTCAAATGATTACACTGATAACAATGATTTGTATCAGCTTCGATAGTATGTTAATTTGTGTGAAAAAATACCACTTCTTACATTATCTACAATCGGCAGTACAATTCTGTGGTAGTTAGTTTGGTTTGCTAGTTGTTAACTGATAATAACGGCAAATTAAAGTAAGTTAAACTAACTGAAATTTATTCAGTTCTGGGAAGTGTAGTAGTAACTTCATTTTTTAAAAAATTGGTTTTTCTTGTTTCTCATTAGATTTGTGTTTCAACCCATAAACTTCTATACCAAAGCCATTTTTTGTAGGGAACAATATCGTTAAGAAAAGAAATATTCAAATCTTATTGCCATATTGTTGACTACTACAGTTACTGTCATTTTAAGAGCATAGTAGATCGTTTTCTGACAGTTGTCCTACTTTTCTTATCCTGCATTTCTGGTATTGATCCATAAAATAGAAAACAATATTTAAAAGAGAAAATCGAAGAAACGCCAGCTAATTATTCCGATCCCGTTGCGGTGACGATTAAAGGAAAATTTACAATTATTTCATAATGAATGATCTTCATAAAATATTTATCAACTGTTTCATTCTTTATATCTTTTCCGTAAATAACTATATAAACTGAACAAAAAAATCTCAGATTTTTGGCTGTAGAAATTATTTTAATCATATTTTAAACAACAAAAATTCATCATTTTTGGACATGGTCTCCATGCTTTTCTATTCATTTTGTCCATCTCTCAACTAGCTTCTATTTCTTTCATACACTAGAATTATTTAGTAGGAATCACTTTCACACAATGGGATATCCGCAAACAGATCATGTGTTCTTTATTCGAATCAGTAGCACAGTAAATAAAATTCTGAATTAAAAATAAGCATGAAAGCATGAAGGTTTCCCGGTGTGTCAACTGTATAAAAATTTCTTGGGCCTCCCAGCGGGCAAGCGGGTCTATCAGATGCAACGTTTCGTGGCCGTTCTCCGACTCCATCTTCTGGTGAAGTGTCGATCTCCTGGGGTGCTTGTTCTTATATAGTCTCCGACCAGAGGAGGACTGGATAATGACTATCACCAATAGTTAATTGTTCTCTTTCATCGTTTATGTAAATAGAAAAATTAATTAAAAATACGGTTAAGTCCTAGAAACTTATCATAAACAACAGCGAACGTTGGAAACGTTAAATAGATATTGATGTGAGCCGTACGAAACGTACGAGGATTAAGATGCCAAGGGCAACCGACGCAACCAGCAGCACTATAGGCAGGACACCGAAAACGTTGATGCCTGCTAAAAGCTACTCATGCTGCAAGACGTGAGAAATTGTTTTATTAGACTTGATACCGCCCAGCGGTGAGATCTCACCCGATTTTTTGGCGCGAAAAAGCAGTGCCTTTTTTAAAAAAGAAGGGAAAACTGTGCTTTCCTTGTAGCTCGCTTGTCTGACAAGTGGTGGGGAAGGGTTCCAGCCAATTATGTTGTTGTAAAGAAAAGTACTGCATTTTTTATAGCTGTTCCATCTCGAGCCAGAGACTAGTCGAATTGCGATGGGTGGAGGAGCTGGAGAAGACTGTTTGCGGACCAAGCCTGAGGCCTGTTAATTAGAAGATATTAGTTCGGAATAAATTACTTTAGTTGTGAACCCATTTTTGTAACAAATTCATTTTTTGAAAATCCACTCTAACTGATTCCCATATATATCTCAAATGGATTGACGACTACTAACGTATGGTCGAAGATTTACCTCAAAGACTTTCACCACATCTTTTACATTATGATATGTACTTTCTTTGGGAAAGTTAAGACTAACAAATTGCCTACGAAAATATTTGTTCATTTTTTGGTATCATTAAAAAACATTAACAGTTTTAGACTCCTTTTGGATGGCAGAATCAGACTCTTAGCTTTTGTGATACGTCCGGAATGTGATTTAGTTGTATGCGTTTGTTTTCTTTTATATATATATATATGTATATATATAAAGGAATTGTACAACGCTGATGACAGGCCTATTAGATCTACAAGTCCCGCACGGTCCTAGAGGCGGGAATCTGTATACATCGTAGTCGAACAGAAAAAAAATTCATTATGATTTCCTGAGCGCTTGTGAACGCAACACCGTATTTATTACCACAAAGTAATAAATGATAATTTTAATAATGCTATGAATGTAAAATAAATGAACTTCTCATAATATATATACCAATAAATAAATTCATTGGTAGGAAAGAAATTAACAGTATTTTTAATTCGCCCATTTCCACTATTTACAAAGCTGTGATTAATAGCATTCTGTCAAGTAGTAGCCTGTACGACAGCATCACGGGTAGCTTTAATGACGTCATCTACAGTGGCACAGAAACTCAAAACCCTGGCCACTTCAGACCTGCAGTCCAAGTACTCTGTCGCTGGAAATCACGATACAGACTTAGTGAGGGACATTTTGGTTATCTTTTGGATGCTAAAACAAGTAAATGTCTCTTCTAAAATCTTGATAATATTATTAAAATCGAAAATCATAATAGGCAGAATGGAACCTTTTATCTGACTTAATATACAAAGCATGCAACACGCCTGTTTAAAGTATTAGTAGTTACTTCTGGCATTTTGAGCCATATGCAACACTTCTCAAACTGTATACATAAACCTTTTGGTGTGCCAACCGATATTTTTTTTTGAATGCTTAATTTGCATTATGGGAGATCAGCCCCATTTATGAAATAATTAGGCCCTTCTCTTCAAAATTAATTTCAAATCAAATAATAACACTTTACTATTCTTAATACCTTGATTTAATTTCATCAAATTAAACTACACAACCAAATTCACAGCTAACTTCTTACTATCCCCAGAGATTCTAGTCTATCTCTTGTTTAATGCAAAGATATTATTCTATATTTACCACAGTATTATACAAACTATTGTCTGTGGAAGCCATTTACAATTAAATATTTACATCTATTTCTTCTTTTTTTTTTACAAATTATTTATCATTACGAAATTAAAACACACACAAAAAAGGAAATCAATTGGGAATTATAATTATGTACGGTATCTGCACCGTGTATAACAGATATGTTATAAGCATCACGATATCCGTTCCTTTTAGTCACCACAAAGGACTCTGATATCTGTACAGAGTTCGAAAAGTCCTTGCTACGAAGTCCAATGATTTCTTTTATTTTACCTGTCCCTAACTATATCTTCATCTCGTTTTATCTGTAACATGTCCCTGTGATTATCAAACAGTACTCGCAATAGGTTGTTTCCTGGTGTTTAACGTGCTACTTTAAAAATTATCTCTGTTCAATGGAAGAAATGATTTGTTCCCTGCGATAGGGGAAGTCGTACAATCTACGGAGGTCATATTTGTGGGGACGACTGCAGAGGTATAGTGCTTGAACTCCTTAGAGGAAGCGCAGTCGGAGGTGGAAAAATAAAGCTATAACTTAATATTTTATTAAAAGTCAACAAAAAATATTTTTCAAAAATTCTAATTTTTGCATAAGCATCGCATACTTCTAGATTATACGGCAGATTGTTTCTTTTTAACTCATCTTTCAATAACTAAACAAACGCTCTATGATTTTTCAATCAAATTAGATTAGTCTTACAGCGAGGTCCTATAAGTTGCACTGTGAATGGACCTCTTGAAGGCGATTTCACACACACTTGCAAAACCGGGGTCCGGCACTGGCTGCAGTTTAATCAAATTAGAGCCTTCGCACGTAGTCTGGTACGGCGCCAGGTTCCGGCAAATGCAGCCGGTGACAACATGCTAAGCGCACGCCGACACGATCGCCGGCTATTGGTTTCATTGTTTCTTTATACATATTGTCGCACTGGTACCGCTGATGGAGATTATATGAACTAATCTTAAAAATTTTCCTCATAATTTTCTAAAAAAACTAGTAAATACTAGCACAATATTTTTACATTAATTGAGATAGTGAAATGTGAAACAGTGTTTATGGGGGAAAAAAGGGTGACTGTTTCAAAGACGAAGAAGGAAACAAGATATGGAAGGAAATGTAAACGTTTCTAGATGATTTTAAAGCGAAAAAAAACTAACAATTGAAAAAAGTAGGTTATATATTTAACATTAGTAATAACAATGCAGAAATGTTTACACATAACATTTTGATCGTTTGCCACAACAATGCCCGCTCAGTATGAAATATATACATAACCTAGTCTGACAAATAGTCTCTCAAATCATCATTTATTGTCGGGCAATTACATGCCACTACGAATAAATTTCGGAGTCTTTGAGTTACGTACATTTCATACTTTTTCTGGGATAGCAAGTAACAAGGTAGCGTTCCTTGAATTCTGCACACATCTTCCTTCGCCAAAGAACTGAAACCCTCGGTGTGAAAAGTAGACATAGATCGGCCGGTGAGTGTGGAAAAGCAACTTTACTCTTGACAAACACAGACGATGGTAGCTACTGAGGATGAGCTGATTAGTCAATGAAGACAGAGAGAGGTAGAGAGAGAGAGAAAAAACGTGTTGCAATTGGCAGTATGACTTAATTCACGTAGACTTAGATCGTTACGGAAATGCACCTAACTAATAAAATCAAGACTTATTCAGCATATTCAGCATATTTACCACAAATGTTTTTTTTGTTTTTTTTAAAAATAGGGAAAATCAATTGCCTTTGGTAAATGCCTACGAAGTGTTATAATAGTGTTCTTCCGTGTAATTTGGAACACTAGGGTGAGGACTTCACAAGACGAACACAACACTTACTTAAAACCACCCGTGCCCGAGGCTGGAATCGAACCGGCGACCACTACACTGCTAGGACAACGTGCTAACCCCTACACTGGCAGGACAGGTCGCCGCAAGTGTCGAGTTGATTGTATACCTTCTTGGCGAAATTATTCGGTTCAAACAGTGTCAAAACCATCTACCGGTCACACCTTAATAATTATCTCGTATTGTGAATCTTACTGCTATATGACAACCATAATACTACCTTAAATGGTGTCCAACCGAAATATGATTAATATCTACTGAAAAAGTGTTGCAAATAGAATAATAGAAGCCTTACGTCGTGGTGATTGTACCGCGTACTAGTCTCACCCTGAAGTCGAACTGAGATTCCTGTGAAGCGGGGGAACGGCATCTGATGTTTCCGTTCCACCTGTTAGAGTTGTTACTAAGTTTCACTGCAGGCTGAGCTAGCCACAGCACCGACAGTCTGTGTTCATTAGAGACTCTGGTCGCCAGAAGCAGCGATGGCTCAAATATGCAAATGCCGTCATCAGCATCCGTCGCCGCATAAAGCGTCGGCGAGTGCGTCTGAGTGCAAGCGTCGAGACGCCGTCGAGTCGCGACGCCATTCACCCTCGCACTGGTTACGTGGCCACATCGAGGCCTCGTGATTTCAACACAGTTACCCGAACTTGTTTGCGGTTACATTAATTCACGTTGAAAATTTGGCACTATTTATCAAAACTTCTTTACTTTCGCCAGGACGACATGAGTGTAAGTTCTGTACGAAAATAATAATCGATGGTATAAACAAATATTTATGACACACGTATTTATGTATACCACAATCCAGTTCTATCTGTTTTACTCACAATAAATTATAAAGAATTCATATGTCAAATCCATTCGGGAAAGATCAGGAATCGGGTGGGTCTAATGGCGTTCCCGCTCGAGGTGGATGGCTCATTAGCGAAGATAGGCTGTGGATATCCCTCGGACAGTGGAGAGTAACTACGAGAACACAGCTGATACAAAGATCCGGTTTATTAGACTCAGGCTCACAATACACAATGACAGATAGCGGAGTGATGTTGCCTCGAAGGTCAGGCATGAAGAGAGCTCCGTGTGCTGTGTGTTGCCGTTAAGTAGCTCTTCGTAGGTGTACTGCAGTCGCTGTGGCGCTGGCATCCTGCTCGCTGCGTCTGTGGCGCCATCTAGTAGCGTATTCCCATACTTCCGATCCGACACATATATATAGGAAGTTTATTTAAAAGAGTCTCAGCGCTGTGAACACAACTGATGACGGAGGGGCCAAAAGCATAAAATTTGGATTTTTCGTCTGTAAGTATCGCTGTTAGTCAATGCATGCATCTTGCAACAACCAAAGAACACATTTAAACGACGCTTATACGTAGCGATAACTTATGTCATCGGTTAACGTATACGATTATCCTGTAAACTTGAGAATTGTTGTCTTCTTCCACACATGTCACGCAAAAATTAACTTACAAATTATGTTAGCTGATATCACCGGTTAAAGCGTGAGCTACATTTTATTGCAATAAGCAACCTAAATTCCGGAAAAATAACGTCATAAATTTCACGGATCTCAAACCACTGTATGGGTATTAAATGAATGTTGCATGGTGATACTTAATATACCTGCTGACAAGTTCCCAAAGTAATCATCATGAGATCTATGCAAACAAAAAACAAATAAAATCTTTGTGATTGTTTTTACCCTGTATAAGTTCTTCTAATTCTCTTACTCATCGATAGATAACAACATTGGCCTGTTTGGGGTTCTACGGTGTGTTAAAATGGTAGGTTCGTGATAGTAGTGTTGTGTTACAATTTGGATTTTGTCGTAGTGTTACGGCAGATGCGGGCGGTGACCTCTTCCTCTGCTGCCTCTACCACGGCTAGCTACACGTAGCTCTCTTGTAAGTCAGTGGCATTTTAAGGAGGTAGTAGAAAGAAATGGTGTGCAGAAAACTGTTCAAAACATTAACTTATAAATTCAGTGTAAAAGGAAGATAACGAAGAAAGAGGAATGAAAGGATTGCTCCTTTATCTTTTCCTGCCAAGCGAACGTCTCTTTGATAGTTAATTACAGAATTAACAGCACAAATCTTCAATTCCATGTTCACTTACTGAACGTAGGGAATATCTAGTCATAAAACAAAGTAATGCACCAGATACGTGGTTGCAGTTAAACAAAGAGATTTCTGGTTTTATGCACATAGTTTTTTATAAGTTCACATTTTTCAGTGAAAAATATTCAAGCGCAGTAATGAAATTTCTCACAGTAACTTGTAAAAACTAGTACTCCATTCCTTATTTTAACAGCGTCCTGAAAATTAATTTCTTTACTAAACTGTGTGCCAAATAACTTTAATATTAACTTATTGCCCAAAAATTAACTAAAACATAAGAAAACTACAATAAAATAGTATTTGTTGTTTGTACTGAAAACCCACGAGTAATCAGTGTAATTTACGTAACTGATTCTAACTGCTATAATGAACGACTATTGCCATCACAATGGGAAGTTTAGGTTTTACTCTCCTGGTGTTACTTGTGCATAGAATTCGATGGATTAAACATTTTGGTTGACCATTTTCATTTCAAAGCATTTTAACTGATTGACGTATGTTGCATTTCTTCGTATTTAATCGCGTGTTGTACCTATATACACAGATAATTGTTTAACCCTCAAATCGAAATTTCGTAATAAATTGTGTAAAATGCTGTCTCAAGAGCTTTAAACCCATAATAAATAGAAATTGAAAGACGATTTGGAAGAATTATTTGATGCTTCTGTGCAGTCTGAATGGTCTTACAGGCACATACACTACGCAAACGTGTATCAAATACATGGAGACGTAGCTCCAGCCAAGTGTTACTTTACCCCAACTTATATAAATTAGTGAATATTAAGAAGTAACCGTGAACCGATAGAATAGAAATAATCCATCAGTTTAGAAGCTTATGCTGTTGGTACAGGTAATTGCACTTCAATGATGGTAACCGAATTCTGTCACGGATTAAGCTGGTACTAATGGTACACTAGGAGAGCGGGGAGTACGAGTTAATGGTGCTCGATTCCTTTATCACCAGATATTCTGCGAAATTACTGCTGTACTTATGGAGTGAGGGCATGCGACACTGTGACGGTGATTCGTTGTTTGGGTGTGGGCGTTAAATTTGATGTCCCGGTATCTTGCAGAAGAGGATTAGTGAAAAGGATAGCATTAGGTTTCACTTTCTCCTTCTTTCTGTTCTAATCCACAAAACTTGACATACACACACATTTATTGCAGTCATCTATAGGGGAAAAAAATCACTTATACACTTCAGAAGACATTGGCACAACCATATTTCTTAAACGTTTCTTGAGAGGTTGTTGCTGCGGAGGACGTTGTTAATCGACAGCAATAAACTACGCTAGGAAACGTGTGCGGTGTGAGACCGTAAAAATTTACACACCCGAACCAGATTTTTAACATGTCATAAAATTAGTTCCACAAATCAAACTGCCACATTTATCAATTATCCCTTTTTAGCCGAATCGAACAAATTAAGTTAATTGTTCGAATTAAACGAACATTAATCAGCGGATCTCGTTAGAACTCCAAACCACGCACAACGGTCTCTGCTTCATAAACTGCAGTGCTGACAAGTTAGGCGTTGAGAGCTAATTGACGGAGTGGCTGGAAAGGTAGTATAATCTTGCCCACTCTCAAGGGCGGCCCAACGTGAGGTTCTCCTTGTCCAGCTCCTCACCTCTCACTCACCCCTCTGAGCAGGAAGCGGTGTACAGGTAGACGAGTGGCAAAAGGGACTGTTTCCCCTTCGCGTGTAGGGGTATTGTCAGCGGAGTGGGGACAGAGCAAATTGACCTTCAGCCGCCTCTGTTAACTGAACGCACTATAGCCAGTAACATGGTGCTTCGGGAGAATAAGCGTGAGTGTTTATAGCTTTTAAACGAGTTGTTAGGAAATTATTTAAATTATCAAAGTATTGGCTGCCATGTGAGGAAAACAACTGTGCCTCTCGATATCAGTGTATTGTGTAACCTTCAGGCTACTCAATTCACTTGAATAATGTTCTGAGATCAGTACCGAGCGTGGTGGATGATCGGTAACGCTCTGGTCACGCATTCGCGGTTTCAAATACCCATCCGGGTCCGGTCATCCAGATTACAGCGCGTAAAGGCACAAAAAAAAAAAAAAAAGTAAAAAAAAAATTCGGTTACTTCTTTAATTTAAGATTTATTATTGCTGTTTATTGCCATGTAATATATATATATGTAAGGATTAAATAGATCAGCTGATTTAACATCACCCAAACTGCAGCGCATATGTCTTTGTAGCAGTGAGAAAACAAGCAAAATTTCAAAATATTTGAAAAGATGTTTGTCAAACATTTGATATCAAGAATTGAAAATACGTACTATAAGAGGAGAGTATTTTGTTCGCTATAACACTGTCACGTAGTTAAAGTGATTGAAACTTTCAGAATATAGTATGAGAAGTTGAACTCAAAACAAACGAAATTTGTCGTGAGTAACTGGTATCCTGATATTTAAATGCTGATAAAAAAAATTGCTCGTTTCGTAATTCTCCGTTGGTACGGAGTGGCACGAAAGGACAAAACTGGATTCGAGATTTCTTCAAAGTATCTTGAAACTGTAACGTGCGATTTTACAGAAGTTTTACAGCCGCTTTTCAATTCTCAAGAACAACTGTTAGAAATTTGAAGAAAATTGATTTTATTTAAATATCAAAGTTGCAAAGTTATATTTCACATAAATCATTTTTCAACTGCTAGGAACAAGTGGTTCTCTCGTTCTTAGCTAATTACAAAAGAAATTAATATCTTCCATACAATCAAATTTCTAAATATAGTATTTCGATCTGAAAGGTAATTTGCTACTTAATTACGTAATTTCGCATTTATCGTGCGAAATTTGTTTTACATTTAGGTAACATTACACTTACGGAAATTTAAGTTGAAGTAGAACGTACAATAAATGCCACGAGCATGTTTCATTTAGTTTTTTCCTCTAGTGGTGGTTTCTTTGGAGCCAGGCGGCAAAATTGGAGAGCGACTGTACTTCAAAGGCAGCGTCAAAGTCTGGCGACTGATACAGTAGAAAAGACGTTCCTCGCTAACGACCTGCCCAGATGAAATGGATTGTCTACTTTTAATTTGCTGCGAGGGTACCTAGCGGTTCCCGCGAAACAGAAGAGTTCTCTGATAATACTTTTGTCAGGCGCGGTGCCCCCTCCCTTTTCCGGAAATAATTAGCTGACTCGGTCTCGCTTTTTGTCCAGTCTGTCTGCTCCGGTATCCAACAGGCTTCAGTATTCGCGATTCCATCAGGTTGGTCACACTGACTATCCATGTCTCTGAGAGATATAATGAGGAATTACTCAACCAACTGAAAGATGATACCACAGTGACACTGTCGTTTATCGCAAAAGATACCGGTAAAATTAATTAGGACTGGAAATAAAAAATCACTTTAAAGAATCGTTAAACCTTATATCTGTTCTTTCATTGTAACATTCAAAAGAAGTTCTTACTACGTTTGTACACCTTTCATGTTTATTATATATGTGTTAATTCCCATATAGCCTACGTTTAATCTGAAGTCCTCAGGGCTATAAACTTTCTCATTTCATTTGATATTTTGTATATAGATTTTTTTGGAAAAAATTTGTCAGTATTCTTCAATACTTTACTGTCTTTTCAAACTTTTATAACGTTACTAATGATTTTAATATTGTATAAACCGAAGTAATCCGTGGTATCAAGACGAAATCTACGTTTTTGGGTTGAGAAATCTTGAAAGTTAGCTTTTAGGAAATCACATGAGATAAATATGTAAGTAGATTGTCACATAGTATCCATCAAGACATTAGTCTAATTTATCCCGAAACCAATAAATCAACTCTGCTACCACAAATGCTTCTACCTGTTACCAGCTGGTATTACTCACATGCACATTATTTTCGAACTTTGTCTTGTTGCCGACTTCCGGGGGTTTCTCTTGTCAGCTACACGAACATACTCTATTTGTTTTTTTGAGTCCCTAGTTTTTTCCTTCGCATCAGGAAGGGATTTATATTCTTTGCATTAGTGAATTGATTGTTTATCGAGCAGTGATTTCCCAAAATACGTTCTAGAGTATACTGGCACAGCAGTTATGGAAGTTATTTGAGAAAGACGAAGCACTCAATATGATTTTTATGTTGCATTAGAAACCATTTTGCTATTATGCTACAACTTATTTTTTTTAATATTATTTTGATAGCTTTTAGCCGTAGCGACCAAACAGCCATACTGTGTGTACAATAGCTTTTTCAACTAATTATTAGCTTATCAATATCCATTATTTTTACTATCCAACTTACACTTATTGAACTAAATAACCAAAATGTCATGTTAACATGGCAGATACGTTTGGTTTCATACAAGATTGGAAGATTTCATAAGTAGTCTATTAACTCTGTATTTCCGCTGAAAATTTACCGAAGTGCTCAGTAATAATATTTAGGTTGATTGCAAAAGAGTACCCCAAATTTACAAGGTTACATTTACAAAACTAAAACTGTATGGAAAGTTAGTTGAACAATCAGTTCACAAGTAGCATTGTAAAGTTGTAAAGATCATAAATTTTTAATGTGACCTCAACGAGATATTGGAACGACATCTACTCAATTTAAAAGTTCGTCATATTAGCCGGTCGTGATGGGAAAAAACATGTTGGAAAATAATTGCACTGAGCTAGATGCGGAACTACAGACTTTCAAAGGTAGGGTATTCTATTGCAATTATCCAGTACTCAAGATTTTAGCATTTTTTTGAATTACTGTATAAAAAATGTAACACGCAAAGAACAGTCTGATTTGAGAAAGACAGGAAGTTTATAAATATGTATGGATTCTTAAGTAACAATCCATGACCCTTGTACAAATAACACTGACGTGATTACGCCACAATTCTGTTATAAAATCTAAAACTATTCTTGAGTATTTCTAATTTTCTAAGGCACATTCCCCAACTTACCAGAACGTAACTTGCAGAAGTAAATTATACTGTAGTGCTCAACATCAGGTGATTGTTGTATGGAAACATTTTGTGGTTTCGGCCTCAAGAAGGTAATATAAGAATATGCTCAATCCTTGTAGTTAATGCAGTGTTTCTAATCCACAGCATTATGACGTTTCATTTTCTATCGCACCTTTTCTCCGCGTGTAAGATTTCTATGATGACTGATTTAATAAACAAATTTCGATGCGTCAGTGGAAGAAAATATTGCCACATGATGATTGGCCCAACCAGAACATCACTTCGTTAATATATGTAACTATGTTTCTGGCACAGTGTCATTGATTTTTCAAAAATCCCAAGAGAATCCATTTAATTTTTAGCATTTAGTATTGGAACGTGAAGGAAAAATTATTTGCCACAGCTAGAAACAAATAGTTTGGAACTGCTGGCTTTGATAAAAAGTCTGATAAAAAGTTGAAAACCTAGCCCGACCTGCCAACTTTATATACGCCACATTTTCTCCTACTGGCGTCACACGCTGAAAAGAAATAAAGGAAGACACTAAATAAATGAAAACCTTGTATTTTGGTTTTGTTGAGCCGTTAACAAAGTCCTATGTCATTAATTAATTTTGGGGTTCTTATTCCGTATTACGTTCTACAGCATCTGGGCAGTAAAACACCAAAAAACTTTACTTAGAACGAATATGTTGAGTGAGTTTAGTAAAAAAATATTCCAATGATCAATGTTAAGAAAATTCACAAAAGATTACGAACAGAAGATGCATGCTACTTTTGCGAATTTGCTAAATAAATCCATTGTTCACCTCACTATTCGAACGATTGTGGTGAGCGTTCGACTACTACTTGTCCAATAAAATGGAGGCTTTAATCCAAAATTGTTTGTAACATTTTTTGATTAAGTTTACTTTCAACATGAATAATTTGTAAACATCAACAATCAACCACATAAAGCTCTGCATACACCACTTATACAGTAGCTGACTTTCACAATGCTGCCTATGTGAATAATCGATTACTTCCCCAGCTTGATTCTAATCCGGTCTCTCCGACGAGGGTGGCCCCTCCATTCCACTCCGCGGCAGAGTGGTCGCAGTGTGCAGCAAGTGTCAGCAGGGTGGCCCTCCCATTGTGGCGCTGCGATCGCCCTTTTGTAGCCGGGTGTCCACCACTTTGCGGGCTTTGTGCTCCGGGCTGCCTACACGGTAGCTTCAGGGGAACAACGAGTGTAAATGTCACAGCGGCCTCGGAGGGGAAGGGGAGGGGATGTAACGCTGCCAGAAGTGCAGGTGTCCGCGGTTGCTCCGCTTTTGAGCAGCCTCGGTGTTTTCAGCAAGGTACTATCTAACATACAGGCATAATGGCTGTTGGTGTAGATAGATCCAAATTTTAGCGCTAGCTATGTTTAATGTACCGGTACGTTAAAAAGTACTGATTACAGGGAAATTCTTCCCAGTAATTCATCCATACGTACCAAAAACATTCTCACTCTAATTAATTTCTTTGGAGTGTTGCAGAAATACCATTTGAGGCCCTTGACGAGAAACATGGAGAATGTTTAATGACGAAAGCGATGTGTTTGAAGAAGAGCGAAAAAAAGTCGCAATTACTGATAGGTAGTTCAGCATAGTCAGAACCAACTAATCCAGCATTAATCAAACAAAGATCACTGTTAATACAAACAAACATTTCCAACTGACAGTATAAAGAAACTGAGTAAAGTAAACTGCCAGCAACACTCACATTACATTAAATAAATTGGTTTTAATGATAGGGATTAATGGTTAATATTGTTGATGCGTTTGAAGGAGCTTGTGATTATTCAGTCCAAAGAAAGTCATACTCAAGACACATGTTATTATTTCAATTCAAATAGAATTTTTACAATTAGGAAGCGACGATATCGGTTACAAGATAATCCTTGTTTCTCTCTCTATGGAAGCTCGAAATTTGTTTAACGAGACTTGTTTCATTAATGTAATTTTACCAGGATATTTCTTAATAAATCTTCTGAACAATTCTTTCATTGCGGCAGGTATGAAAAGCTTGTTTTTACATTATTTCCTTTGAGGATCCAATAAATCACACGTTTCTTAGACAATGCGTGATAAACTTTCAAATCAGGCTTTTTATTATTGTGTTTCCAAAAAAAAGTACCTTTTATGTTACGAACCTACTATCGTCTTTTGCAGCGGACACACTGGCGATCGTTAGAAGTGGTTATGTATCCATGAATAGGGTATGGAAGGACGTTACAGATTAGAAAACATCATAAACTAGTATACAAGTCTTTGGCGTTACAAAAGAGCTCTTCTGAAATTAACAATTTAAAATCGTAATACATAATTTTATACTTCGAATCCATATATAAATTTATACGTGGTTGTAATATACTAAGACTGAAGAAATAATAAATTATTGGAGTTTAAATAATAAACTTCTTTCTTCAAACGATACTAATTGTTTATAAACTATAACATTTTTTGTTACTATTTTATGATTCGTCGACGTCTCCGTCATTTTAGCTAGGAGATGAGTGGGGGAAAGAAATATGTAAAAGAAGTTCGGCTGTGGCCTTTTTGGAGGAACCATCTTGGCATTCACCAGGAGTGATTTCGGAAAACCGTGAAAAAACTAAATCTGGATTTCTGTACCTGGTATCGAACCTGCGTCCTCTAGAACACCAAGCTCAATCGTTAACTACACCTTCAATGGGCTCGATCCATTTCTATCAGGGAAAATGCAAGACATTAAAATTTAGAAGTTTGTAACTGCTTCCAGCTGGAGGTTTGAAAATATCGTGTAAGAATATAACAAGAAAATAAATGACATAAAAATCTATACATGCAGTAAATTTTTTTAATGCCAACCAACGCTTAAAGTTTTTTTTATAATAATTAATAAAGATATCTTTATTTGTAAAATAAACCTCATAGAGCTGTGTCGTGGCTTATCGGCTGTTCTAACGTTCTTTGGTCTGGACGGAGACAAGTAATTCTTCTTTCAGAGTAGTTTTTTGTTAGGGAAGAGATGTCCCCTATTCAATACGTCAGATTACACCGAAGGATAATGGCCCCGCCGAGTGAGTTCCAATTCAGTCATCTAATGGACTATCGACCGGTTGGAAATAAATTTCTTAAGGACACAAGTAATTACACTCATTGTCCGTCATAAAACTGCAAACGACGGGAGTGTCAACGGAGACACAATATTGCGCTGCCGGAGACGCCGAAAGCTTTATGAGGAATTTATATTGAGACGAGCTGACATTGTCATGCAAATATTTCTAATACTCTTTTCGATTATGGTTATAGGGGCTGAATAATAAGTTAGAAGAATGTGAATTTTACGGGCGTAACCATTCCTTAGAGATTCTATCATCAGTGCAATTTCACTCTCTTTTAAGCTTAGTGAAGCAATATACGAGTACAACCTGTCACTCTATTCATTGTTATTTTATAATACGTATTCGTTCCTATATTAAATTTCGGATGACAAGAGACAAAATGGGTCTCATTAAATTAGTTGTATGGACAGCGAAAATCATTTGTTATTCATGCTTAAAGTAACATTTGCTTCAGTAGGATATCTATGTATAATGCCTCTGTATCTTTCAGTACTGCCTCTATTTTTTGACCGAGCGTGGTGAGTGAACGGTTAACGTTCTGGCCTCGCATTCTGGAGGACGCGGGTTCGAATCCCCGTCCGGGCATCCCGATTTGGGTTTTCCATGGTTTCCCCAAATCACTCCAGGCGAATACGGGGATGCTTCCTTCAAAAAAGGTCATGGCCGAATTTTTCACGATCCTTGCCCCAATCCCATCCCGCCTCTAATGACCTAGCTGTCGACGAGGCGTAAAGCCCAAGCAAAAAAAAAAATCTATTTTCTGGGGCTGGACGCTGGATCGAGAAGGTCGTCGTCTCAGGTTCGAGTCCCGTACTGTCCATCCTGATTACGGTTTTCAGGCTGTTTACCGCAGTTATCTAGGTGAATGCTGGCACGGTCCCAAATCTCCACTTCGCACATTTCAGAAACAATAGTACACTTATTATAGCAATACAAAACGTTAAACGTTTTGCACACAAATGGCAGCACAGACTTTCCTCCTATAGTTTAAGTACGCGGATCTAATAAACCCGGTTTGAATTCTCGCAGGACGCAAGTTATTACCTCCCTCGCCCTCTGTCGATTTACACTAGCTACCTGTGTACAACAGGGTACATGATGGCCAGTTCAAGGGGAAAAAAATCTGATTGTGTGAATATCTGAGACATTGTCGTTGATCTTTGTGCGCTTAGAAACGTTCCATTCGCTAACTTTAATAACGGTATATACTGCTGCAACCGATGTTGAACTTGTATCTGTTAATTGTGTTTCGCTAACCATGTCCAATTAGTATTCCATACACATAAACAAGATGTTTCTAATTAGGAAAAGAATTTGTTTCTCAAATCGATGTTACCTTAAAATAGAACCATTGTTTTCTTTTATTTATTTCTCAGACATTTGAATACGTCCAGCAAGCTCATCTGTTACGGAACCTATAATTGCAATACTTCTTTTTTTTCGGAAAATTTTGATGAAGAGATTTCTATAAACAAAATTAGTTTACGAATTCAGGAACCAACAGAGCAAGCGTTCAGCGGCTGACACGGAAGCATATTGAACATGAAGACACTATAAACTGAACGTTGTGGGAGAACACCAACGTTGGTGCCTGGCATCCAGAAAGACGTGTGTTCAAATCCCCTTCCTGTCCTCCATATTTCGGTGTTATACGGTTTCCGAAATCACTCCTCGCGATTGATCGGATGATTATACTTAAAAGGCCATGGCCGTATTCTTTCCCATTTTTTGTCCCAAATGCTCTCCGTCCTCTATTGAAGTTCAGCTAGGCGTATAGTTCTAAAAGTAGATTCACTATTAGTTTGGAGTTCTCCTACTTCTTGAACCCACTTGAAACTCTAAGAGCGCATAGCATGAATAACTGGTAATTTACTTTTGTTGTAGTATTTGCGCTATACTCCCATAACACAATCGACTGAAATTCTTCTTGTTGGAGAATCAGAGACCATAATAGGAAGTCCTAATGCTCAATTCAAAGAACTAGATATCTAGTTTTTAAGAATTAGCTTAGATGAACTACTTGCAGGTCTTAAAGCTAAATTTCTAACATGTTCATCATACAAGCACTGAGAGCTATTCCGCTTTAGTAGAGTTATGGGATTTTGTGTTCTGATTGACTTACTAAGTAGTAGAAGCCTTAGCAAAAATTATTTTTAATACATAAATATTTTTTGAAAATAATAATGAGGGATCATTATGAGTTTTAGTTTTTGAAATTATAGCAGTTTTGTTTATTTTGACTTACATTTGTTACGTGATTTAAACCTTATACCGCAGGTTTTACTATAGACTACTTGTGCCAGAACAATTTATTTTTACCGTTAAAGGTGGAAAAGTGATATCTCAAATATTAGTGGCGTCACGAACCCAACCGCGAATAGTGGTTGCACACAGATCTGCTTCCGGTAAAACATAGGAGGAAGTGGAATCACCCACAGAATATCCATGAAGGTCTTCCTCTGCATGCATGCATATGGATCAGCTTTCGGATGTAAAGAACGGTTGGATGCTGATCCCGCAAGTTGCCACAATTTCCATAATCGCATTTCTGATGCTAACCGCTGAACCCTCCCGTTGTCATTCCCACGGGATCAGACCTTATCCCTCTCTCTCACACAGGACTTCAATGTGCCGCGCCTTCCCAACGTTCTTTGTGTAACCGCTAATCAGTTTAAATAACACAGCGAACGATTATTCGTTGATCTGAAAGGGACATTTATACCGCAGGGTTTTCGGAGCACAGAAACGTCTAACTTATTGGATTACGAAACTGAAGCAAAAATATTTTCAGGCCTTGGTTCTTCATTACAAAATTAAATACGAACACAAATCGCACAGTGTTAATACAACAGAAATTTTTATAGGTTTCGTTTCTGATGGTAAAGATACTTCATAAAACTATTAAACAATTACCCTACGATGAATGTATTCAGCCCTGAAGACTATGCACCCACCTTTTGTAGATACGCTTAAATAATTTTGATGTCAACAGGATATAAAAATTGCACAAAACGTAATTTAAAACCGGATTTTTCTAAAACAGAGAGTGGTGAACAATAGAGAAATTAAGTAGCTAGCGTGTGCTAAACAATTTGCGTCTTACATAACTGTGAAGATAGTTTTTAGCATCGTCTCAAGAATCTTCTTTGACAAGATAGACAAAGCAAAACCTTTTTAAAATGATAACTAATTCAAGTTGTTAGTTAGATTATCTTCGTGGTTATAAGATTTTCAGACAGTTGTTTCCCTTCAAGACGTTGTTTTATATAAAGCTGAATTCAATTATTTTTTCCAATTTAGAGTCAACATTCTACATTGAAAATTTGATTAGCTTTAATTAATCCTTTAATATTGAATGTTGACACTGTAGAGTACAAATTTTCGTTTGGTTTTGATCGTTCTGTTTAAACTTCCCCAAATCTAAATTAGAAAAACTACATGAAAGGCCTTGATATGTTTAAAATGTTATTTTCTCTCACTTTCCAAACTACGCGAACTTGATGGCAAGTTATTTCTATCTGAAAATCTGAGCGACACTAAACAAATGTAAAAACTGAAGCGAAAGAAAAAAATGAATGATTTTAGGAAAAATTGTGCAGCGGTGGTAGTGTCAAGCCATTATTGTTGTTTCCTTCATCCATTTGATTGCTTTATGGGTTATATATGGCCTTCATTCCTCCATTACAGGGAGTAGACCCTGTGGTTTCCAACTGACTTACTAATTGCGATAGTAAAGGGAAGCGTACTAGGCATTAGCAGAGTATTTTGTGATGTATTAAAACTGATTGTGTTCAGTTGAATTCTGAAATTGGGAAAATTCCAGCTTAAGATGATAAATTCACGAAAACCTTAACAAGGATGACAGGTACGCCACTTCGTAATTTTTCGCTCTGGCGTTCTATACCACTTTGTGTCTATACTTATAATGTCAAAATGAAAAGAAAAGATGTTGTGCTACGTCAGCCACCTTTTCTACTGTATCGCAACATACCTGGGAGAATGGAAATCCCTGAGCGGACAGAACTAAGCGCGCAGAGGGTATCTGTTATCTGTGTGTGTGTGCTCGCGGTGTAAGCACTTTGGCTGCGGCTCGTATCGACGTCTGAAGACAAAGCCCGGCTCTGGAGTGCGGTGACGCCGGGGGCTGTTGGTGGCGGCCACGCGCCTGTATTGTGGTCCGAGAGGACTGCTGACCAGGCAACAGGTACAATGAGCATGTCACCTGCAGCGGGCGGGGCGGCAGACAGGTAAGCGCTCTGCACACAGGCAGGCGACCTCACGGCACTCGTATCTGGCGACGAAACCAAGAACGACTTCATTAAAAGTGAAACAAACACAATTTAACAAACGAAATGGGTAGGAAAATTTCAAACCCTTTACGTCACTGCTGTGTTACATATACAGTACAACTCCAATTATCCGAACACCAAGTATCCGAATCGCTGATTATCCGAATCGCTTTTTTAATTAAGACAGAGATGTTCAGCATGCAATGCTGTTATTTACAGTATAGTACGCACATACTGTACTGATGTATAGCTCTTGTAAGCGCACTTAACATGTAAAAGTGTTGCCTTTTCATTTAATTAATTGAATTTTCCTTTAAAAATAGTTTTTTCTCCCATTTTCAAAATACATACAGTAATTAATTAAAATAGACCCTTTTTCGGAAAAAATCCAATTATCCGTATTTTTATATTATCAGAATGGGGTCCGGTCCCAATTGATTCGTATAATTGGAGTTATACTGTATTACGAAATATTTTTATTGTCTGCACCAAATAATTGTTTTATAATAGATCTTGACACCAAAACCCTTTGTGATTGTTAATAAATGTTTGTCCCATAACCAGATTTTTTTTTATCAGTCCATCATTCGAGATAAAAAAGTTTAGACTAATGTGCTGTTTTACTAGGTCGACCGAGTGTTGTGGTGTAACGGCTAGCGTTCTGGCCTCGCATTCGGGCATCCAGATTTGGGTTTTCCATGGTTTCACAAATCACTCCAGGCAAATGCCGGGATGCTTCCTTCAAAGGCCATGGCCGAATTCCTTCCAATTCCTTGCCCCCCCATAAAAAAAAAAATACTAGGTCGAAACGAGATAAGTTTGTGGTAAGATTAAAGATGGTCTGATGATCTGAAAAATAAGGAACAGTATCAGGAATAACAGGTAACGGTGCCTTCTAAAATGACGAAGTTATCCTTACTTTGATTGTATTTGTATGCCTGTTGTTTAGAAGTGCGTGACAAGTTCGTATAATAAGATTAATTAGAATAAAACAAAAGAATGATTTATAACAAAACTTCAAAGTAAGGTGGTCTCTTTTGAATTCTCAATCAGATTAACTATTGCTTTTGTACTTCAACTTGATGTTTTCGGTTTTTCATGGTTTCCCGAAATCACATCCAGGCGAATATTGGGATGTTTCCATCAAGAGGCCATGGCCAAATTCCTTTCCGTTCCTTGAAGCCAACAGTCTTTTCGGGCCTATAAGAACCATAAAAGAAAAAAGGAGAAGATTTTCGATCCTATGTGAAAGCTGTCAAGGAGATCTGAAACAATATGCAACATTATTCTTAAACCATCAATACTAGCAACTAGTAATTATAGATAAATTGGTTGGCAACCTGAAACATACATGATGTTATTTATACACAATTAAATTCCAGTATTAGTTGAATTTGAATGAAATTTTTCAACTGTTTTCTTAAGTGCCGTATTTGTGCCTAGTTTGAAAAACGTCGCCAATTGCTCGTTCTCATGTAAATTTTTATTTTATACTCGTACATACTAAGAAATAAATTTTTTCATAGGATTAACTGATTTATGAAATACAAACTCTTGTCCGTATTTTTAACGATCAAATTTTAGCAACGATTTTTTTCCTGATAGTACACTAAACAGAAATGTTATACATGATCATTTCCCTCTCTCAACCATTGACCACTACTAGCAATTGTTTCTAGTATCAGGGCTATTTAACTGCTAGGGCCTGGCTTTTTGGATGATGCGGGCAAACTCTCTTCCGGCCATCCTGATTTTGGTTTTCCACTGTTTCCAGAAATTATTTCAGGTGAATATCTGGATAATTCCTTGGATACGCTATAGCTTAATTCCTTCCTGTTCCTTAAACCACATGTTCTGGAACTAACCCCTCCACTCCTAAAAAAAAAGCTGGACTTTCAAACCATTTGATTTTTAAGTACAATTAAGTAAATGGATTCAACATATTGCCCCAGGTGGTAACCTACCCACTGCTGTCAGGGACAGTACAACCATACTTTTGGATTCTGGAGCGTCTGGTATCACACGCGAACAGAGAGTATCGGAGACCTCTGACCAACTTCATCCTAAAACCAAAACCATTTTTGGAACACTGAACATAAACACACTCTTGTGACCAGGAAAATTATATGAACTACAGGATTTTTTTTAATTTAAATATCTTCTGCTCTTTTAAACAATTTTCTCAGAAGTAAATATTGTAAGAGAATATGGAATGAATCTATTTAAAACATACCTACTTTCTTGTTTCCACATCAGTTATATTCATCTTTTATTTCCGAAGCATTGCCTAGTAACAGGGCTGAAAGTTATAACATGTGTTATTCGAAGAAAAAAAGCATAATAATGCATGAATAATGGTATTAAAGAATTTTTATGCGCTGGCGATCATCAATAAAAAATATCGAGATAGGCAAAAAAGTTAACGGGTTATAGCTACCTCAAGAACTTTTTATTGACGAGTAACAGTTGCTGCCTTAAACAAATATCAGGAGAATAGGAACATGTTTGTTCTGTAGGAGCTAGTAATTACCAACTGTTTTCATCGTACTTCGAATAATAATGGCGCAATTCTCATAAAACTTTAAATTCACTTCATTTCGCTAATGTGCATTGGCTTGATTATGTTTTAATGCTAACAGCATTGGCGCAAATTAATTTTGTTGCTTGTAATGAATGTATCGGTTATTTCAACAAGTATTAAAATATCCGTTTATAGTAGCCGGAGGTATGTTATGTTTATTGGTATTCTGGTATTTTACATATTCAGTATCAGCGCATCAACGTAACTCTGCCGGTCACAAGTATTTATTGCAAAAACATATTCGTCATCTCCTGTAGGCACAAAACCAATACCACTCGTTCAACTTTCAGCTTAAGGTGTATTATGTGAAGGATTACTACCACCTGTTATTTTCGTGCTTTTAGATATTTGTGTATCATTGCCTTCCTCAATATTGCGGGGGCGTCATGCAAAGGTACTTCCAAAATTTAGCTAAAAAAATCCACTTTATAGATACAATTATTTTTATATTAGGCATTAAATTCATTTTAAAATTGATAAAATTATTTACAAGGTAAAAAAAGATACATTTATTAACATTAAATGGAAAAAAGAAAACTAGCCAAGATAATATGAATTTTTCAAATGGAATTATACAAGATGTCAAACAACTACATGAAATTCGCACTCTAAAAAAAAAAATATATATATATATATTAATTGAAAGAAACAATGAAGCTACAGATTTTAGGCTAGCTCAGTTATCATTGTTAGAGAGGACACGAGTTCTAATGTCTGTGGCATAAACAACGGGTTTCGCTTACGGGTTCTAAATGAACCTTACCGAAACACTTCTGACTCAGTTTGTATTTGTAAAGAAGTTATCTGTATTTACGACACTATGTAAAGTCTTTTACGGAAAGTTCAGAATCATCCGTCGCTCTTCTGAAGTTAATTTCACTCACACAATGAGACACTCGACGAACTGCACTCAATTAGTCAGACATTGACCAAATTATATAATGCTTCACTTGTGCACATACATTTGAGCACACATCAGGGGAAGTAGTGAGACCGGTGGTACAACAGCAAGTGACGCCCCAAAGTGTAGTTTTTCGTCACGTAAGTTTGGCCTGCCCTCCTCGACACAGATTCAGCAATAGCGGCAGAGGAGGGAGAGAATTGTCCTTGCTTCTCATGACAAATGTAAATAACAAAGTGTCTTAGTAAATAATAAATGTATTTCGTGTTTTGGTTGGCTTTCACACACGCAACCACTCGTCACGTGGCGTGCTCCCAAATCGGCTGCTGTGGGTTGGTTGTCAGCCCCAGCTGTCCGCGCGTGATCCATACCAGGCTGTCCTTGCTAAAAGAAGGCGAGACCGTTACCTCTTTGTCCTTAGCGCACACCTGCACCGCCGCCACAAGTGCGATGCGTCTTTGAACGTATCTGCAGCTGGTACCAGAGTCCAGCAGACTAGTGAAATAAAATTGTCCATGAGATTCTCTTAGTTAAATATTTTATGGCTTTACGCCTCCTCAACGTCGAGGTCATTAGAGGCGGGATGGAACTGAGGGACAAGGAACGGGAAGGAATTCGGCCATGGCCTTTTGAAGGAAGCATGCCGGCATTCGGCTGGAGTGATTTGGGGAAACAATGGAGAACCCAAATCTGGTAGTGTAGCTGCGTGCTTTTTGATGATTATTATTCGCAGAATCTATACTAGAAAATTCAGTGCCCAAAAAAAAAAAAAAAAAAAAAATACATTTGGTCGGGTTTCAGTTTCACTCCAGTTTAGTTTAGCTGGCCTGCAGAAATATTTATATTCGCTTCTTATACTTCATTTTCAGGATATCATACAGCGTCCTGTGCAGCCAAACGTACCCAGTCCACGATTTCAGTTTCACGCGCCAATAAACGGCAACACAACTACGCCCTCAGTTTACAGCACACCACCCTTTACGTTCTACAGAATACTAAACGCACCAAAGATTACATACACACTTATACTGATCCGGGGAACCTATGATTCCTAGCATATTAATTAATGCTCAGCAATTTTCCCATATTGGAAGCAATGCATAAAAAATTAAATCCCCTAGCAATATTCTGTGCTCTTTGTAAGTCCTTTGATAGTGTTGATCATGAAATTCGCCTAGGTAAATTAAAACACTATGAAGATAATGGTAAGCCAGGTCTTGGACTTTGGTTTGTCGTATAAGGAAAATAGAAAGAAATGCGTGTCCTTGAAAGATATTAATAATGGAGAGGTTATAAACTCAGAACGGGAAACAGTTAAATGTGGTGTACCTCAGGTTTTAATTCTTGGCCCTCTGCTGTTGTTAATTTACATCAATGATCTCCCGCACATATTAGGTCATACTGAATCTATGGTTCTTTTTGTAGAAGATACTAGCATATCATTCAAACATGCATCAGTACAAAACAGAGCAAGTGATGTCTTAAGGAAAATTAACAGTTCTAATGAATTAACTGTTAGTATAGAAAAGACACAGTTACTTCACTTCGTTACAAAAAATAAAGGTAATGTCAGCTATAATGTGATATCTGAAGGAAAAGCAATAATTGAAAGCAGTTTCACAAAATTTCTGGTTATATAGATGGTGGGACTGAAAGCAACAAATTCAACAACTTCTCAAAAAAACTGAATTTTAGAACATTTTCATTGAGGATAGTAGTTAACACAAGGAACTTAGTTTATTTTGCATATTTTTATTCTCTGTTCATTTATGGTACTTCATCTTGAGGAAACTCTTCACAACCACAGAAGGTACTTAAAACACAAAAAAGTGATCTAAGAATTGTTTGTGAAGCAAGAACACGTCATACACGAATCTGTTTAGAAATCTAGGAGCACATACAATAACAGCACAGTATATATTTTGTAGTAGAAAATCCTGAACATTTCAATCTTAATGCTGACATACTAACTATAACACTAGGAATAAATATAAGGTTCACAAAATAACAAGTCGTTGTCTACTGTACAGAAATTGATAACATTTACTGCAGCATCTTTATTCAATGTCCTACCACAAGAAATATAATGTTATCTACGAAAACTCAACAACTTTAAATCCAAGCTAAAATAATTTTTGCAAAAAAAAAAACAAAAAAACACTGATACATTACAGTACAATTATTAAATCAGGTATTACACGAACGGTAGCCCCTTTCTTGTCGTTCATTCGTCGAAAACATGAAAATATATGTAAACTTTAGTGTCGTTCATTTATGAGGAATTATATGATTGGTTCACATATGCACATCTCATTCACTCAGATTTCGTAGTTTTCCCATTGGTGGAATCCTGTCCTGCAACACACCGTACGTCATACTGATCAGCGCAGGTGACGTTTTTTTATTTTGACACCATACGAATAACGTATTGATATGATGCTGTGTTTGATACGCCATCAGATCACTTGCCACTGGACGTACGGTCTTCCATAGACACCGTTTATTTAAACATGAAAGGGATGGCTCATTCTGCGAAACCTGGGCTAAAGCATAATGGGGAGTCACTCTGTTATTTTGAAAACGAAGTGTTTAGAGAACGGTAAATCAGGAAAGGGAGAAAAGCGTACAGAATTTACTTTTTCACCCCGGCGTTAATAACAGAGACAACATATATAGAGACTGTTCACGACCTGCATAAAATTTGGCGAAGTAATACGCTGACCGTGACGCTAGCACACCAAGAATCAGTTAAGAGAATCACGCTGTGACGTCATATAACCGCAGCAACATTGAAACTCCTACCATCCGTTCCTATATAATGCTTTTTATTTACGTTTCATTTTGTTTCTTCCATTTATATATATATTTTGTAAACAGACTATAAATGTAGAATTGAGAAAACAATGAAGAGAAATTTAAATGAAAAATGTAATAATTTTCTTCGTCTTTAATAAAAATGAACAATTATAAACGCAAAAATTGTACAGTAACTACTTATAGAAGACAAGGATTACTTTGCACGCCCACAAAAGGAAACTGCGTACACATATCCTAAAACAAATATATTTAAATAACCAGAGAAGGCTTGCAAGTATATTGGTAGGTGCATTAGTAGTACGTGGGAAGGAAGAGATGATCATGTCATAAGCTGGTACTTGATTTCAGGCGTAAGGAAGTGGGAAAGTTTTGTTGTAGGTAAGGGAATAAATTACAATGGAATACATTACAAAGGAAGATGTTTCACCACAAATGTAAAGGATTTAAAATTAAATTCGTAAAAGATGATAGTAGGTGACGATGAAATTGCGAGCAAACGGTTTAAAAGAAAAATATGAAATGTAAGGTAGGTGTGTAGAAAAATAAGCTATTTGGTCATTAGATAGTCTACGATTACCGTGGCGCTTCAATTTTGTGATGATTTTTATGCAACTAGACGAACCGAGAGTTAGTTCCGAGATAAAGCCTCTAAAGTGAGGTGGTTAGGCTAAAATTTCGTCATCGCCAAATTTTTGTGATGAATTCTTATATAACTCGACGAGATAAATTTTAAGTATAAAATAGTTTTTTTTTTTTGAAATCTCTATTATTTCTCGAGATAAACTATCTGAAAACCGAAGTGATTTGGTTAAGATGCAGCCTTGGTGAAATAAAAAAAATTACGCCAAAGCCACAAGGAACTAAATGCTGGACATGCACAATGGCTGTGTTACTATCTTACTACCGGTGATGGTTAGTTTTAAATTATGCCTGTAACAGAAAAACAATCTCGCCAAAAGCACAAGGAACCCCAGCAAAAATTAATTTTTGATATCTCGGGAAGTAAGAGGCATATCAAAGACTTATTTTTCACGTTCGTTTTTTTCGAGGAGTCAGTAAGAATCCTTCATCAAATTGCGGCGTCACAGTGCTGCCAGGTTACTCATTACTATAGCACCTGCATCAAATACACCTTGATAAAAAAAATCCAAACTACTTTTCCTACTTTTTACATTAATTATTCATAATAACAAACACAATAAGAACAAATATATAATGATTAACGGAAGGCACCTACAGTTGCAGTATTATATTTTATCATACTCGAGAACGGGACACTGATGTAACTAAAAGCTTATATCTGTATTTCCACTCAGCAATAATTTCCTGGATGAAAAGAAATTCTCTTCCATTTTAAGTTTTGCAAGGCGGAAAAGAAACCTAGCATTTATAGCATTTTAACCTAGAATTTCGTCACTTAAATGTATTTACGAATAACGTTATACCTGGTTCGTGTACTTTAGAAAATTCATAAACTGCAGTATATATGTTTTACTATACCATTTCGGCTTTTGGTAACCAATAAAACCAACTCTTGAAATGCAAAGTGTATTTCTTGTTTACATTCACAACGGTTTGTTTCGCGGATTTCAGAAAGAATACACATCACAGGACGGCAATCTTAAAGCGAAAGTAAATTCGTGACTTCTTTGTAAATAGCGATAAAAATATTCTAATAACATTTAAAAGGAGCGATAAAGTATTTAAGAATATTATACTTACGTGTAAAAATAGTTATATCCAGGTAGAAATGAATTATAACAACATGGCTCTTGATAGACAAAGAATTTCAAATCAAACATAACTTTAACGGAAAGAAGAACGTTCCTCTACGTTGCGGTGAAAAGAATAACTTCTTGGAGACCGACGCTCTGCTCCCAGAAACCGTTCAGGGAACTCCTAACGCGCTGACACTTAATGCTCCAACTCGTTTGTATGCTATGAACAGCCCCTGGCGAATAATGTTGTTAAGCTGCTCGTCTACCACTTCTAACTATGCGTAACACTCGCGCCTAAGAGAACATTTTGTTTTTCAAATCACTTATTTTCCACATGAATTTCGTATGCGTGAAATGTGCCAAGATAGGGAAACTATGGTAGTGAGAAGAAAATAATTGTATCAATTCAGTCAAGAGTATGAGAAAAAATAATTACAAAATTTTAAAGAAAAATAATGCCCTGCAATGAACGATGGTGCTTCATACCTAAATTTAATTAGTGTAGTTAAGTTGTCGCAGAAAGAAGGTACGGCATTCTCAAAGTTAATTGATTTGAAAATAATGACTTCATTAACCCAGAATTACATCATTAGTGAAATAAAATTTTCGCTTAGCATCAACGACGCACTCAAGTGACGGGACGCAACAAAAGCTCCACACTCACCAATTCCATTAACTATATATCACTCCTACCAACAGTACAGTATAACCCAAGACACATACACTCATACCTATCATTGCAGCCCTTGGTGAGGTAAGCATTTTCTTCGAATATATGGCTAACAGGGCTGTCAGGCTGTGAGGGTTCGTTGTATAACCACCCAGATAAAATGACGAGATTAGAGTAAATTTTTAGCGCGTGTACTGAGAGAATACAAAGGACGCTATGTGATGTACAGTACAATATTAATATACTTACGAGTGGTGGCAAACAGTGAAAATGAACGTAAATGCTGATGAAAGAAAATGAGCCAAATGAAACGGTGGTAATTAATGAAAATATTATCCCAGCAGGTAATTGTAACGGTTACTTATTTTTTCCTTTTCTAGCTTTTCGTGGTTACCTTCGATGCCATAAGTTTTCCAAGCTGTCCTTTTAACCAGCACCTGGCACATTAGTCTCAAAAAGATAAATTCAGTCAACAGTTTACTATCAATATCTTCCTTTCTATCTCGTATACACTCCATTTTTTCATTTATTGATAATAATTATCCTGTGCAGTTGTTAACAATTGTTTATTATATCTTCCATGCTTTTATATGCACTCACTAAGAGATGTCTTCTCCTGTGTAATATTTTTGCATATTCTCATGTAGCCAAAAAACAAAAAAAAATACATATTCGAAACAATGCTCACACTTCGTGCCGCAACTCTGGTTACGGAAGAACACTACATAATTTCTTTATTTGATCGATATTTCGTCCTTAAGATTAATATATATTTTCTTAACATAGCAATGTTCATATGCCAGATGAGTTCCTTCGCCTCACACAGTACAGCTGAATTGTAAAGCGTAATAAATCAGTCGTGATGCATTACACTTTAGTGGATCGAGAGTAAATTTTATTTTCTGCAATGAATATTCTTTTACCGGTTCGACAAAGAATAATAATCCTAAACGGAGAGCTATCTTTAGCAATTCTTTATCTTATGAGAAATCGCAAAGGAATCAATTATTCAAAGAAGTAATTAAATACCCCATACATCAGTCTTACTGAAATGACCTGTCGTCAGCATAACTAGCTTCCCGGTCAAGTTGCGCGTACAGTAAACGTAGTTAGCTTAAAACAAAAACAGGTTTAAATCTTAGAGGAAAATTGTTTACCATTCTGAGGCAGTAACTGAAGTCGAATTACTAGTTATTCCTACCCATAACACAGTTGAACCCACCAAATTAGAATTTACGTTGGTTTATACAAAATACATTATAAGTGCACTTTTTAACATGTTGGTGATTTTTCCTCCGAGGTCCTTAGTAACTGTTTTTTTGGTTACTTTGCTGTCTTTCAACTAAAACAAATGCTTTTGATGTCAGAAGCGTTTAGTTTAAAAAAAAAAAAAAAAAAAAAAAAAAAAAAAACTGCTCAACGTCCGCGTTTCGTCTTTATTTAAGACATCTTCGGTGCCAAAGTGCACTGAAGAGGTCTTAAATAAATACGAAACGCGTCTGCCATCAAAAGCATTTGGTTTAGTTGCAAGACAACAAAGTAACAAAAAAAAAGTGCACTTTTTGTTTACTAAACTCTCTAGTGGTACATAATCAAAAATAGAACAAACATTTGTGTAATATATTATTTGTAAGTTAACATTTCAATACGGAATCGTCAATAAGAGGCGAAACGCATGCCACAGTAATTTAAAATAATTTAATTAGGAAGGTAGTGCACGCTCCAGTGGCAATTTCTCTTCACATCTATTTTCCCCCTTTTTTGCATCCACGTACTTTCGTCCTTTACGAATTTTAATTTTAAATAATTTTAACATTTTTGTAAATTATTCATCACTTTTCTTGACAATTTATTCCTGTCCCTGACTCCATTACCTACGGAACAAAGGTTTCTTACTCCGTTATGCCTGAAATCGAGGGTCATGGTTAGTGTTGTAAAAAACGTTTTTTTTCTGGCTTGAAAAAAAAAAAACTATAAAAAAAATGTTTATTTTCTGGGACACGTTTTTTTTCATAACTACTAAATCTCAAATTTGTAAGGCATTTATTGTTTAATATGACTGTTTTAGAGTTTATTCTAAGTACTTTTCTTAATTTTTAAATCTAATATATTTTTCTGGTTCAGTAGAAAAAAAAAATACAAAAATATTGGCAACATTGACTGAAATTTTCTTTTATGAACGGGGACTTCCCGAAGAGGCTAGGTTGCGCGAGAAGGAATCCCCGTTGTTTGGATTGATACTCGTTATTTGAACTAGTTCTACTAGCCCTACGAATTTATCTGTAGACCTATGGATCTTTTCAAAAAATTAGGAATTTAAAATTCATCCTCAGTTTTTTGCCTCTTTTTATTACTTATTGTGCTTTCCTTCTATTCGTATACTTTTTAAACTCTCAGCGTATATACTGAGTCATAAATTGTCAGTAATTATGAATCGTTTCCTCGCAACTGTTGGCGTAAACCAACGATTGAATATAAATAAAGCTCCTATTTTCTATGATAATAGATTTAAATTCAAACTTAAAAGACCGTAATACAGAACTATCGGCGCAGTCTTTAAGCACAGTGTGTACTTTGCTCACAATTTAAAATTGCAATCTCAAAATCTTTTGCGTACAATACAACAACAACCAGAAAAATAAAATGTAACTACTTATTAAGTTATGGATATAGAGGAGACAGAAGAAGAAACAGAAAATTCCGACACCGACTGAACTAGTGTTGGTAGTGCTGATACTAGTGAATGTGGTACTGACAGAGGATGAGTAAAATTATGTTACCTATATAGATACATTTATGTATTATTATGTAAAACATTATATGATTCAGTAAGATTTAAAACACATTTGTAAAATGTAAGTTCCGTAAATGAAACTATAATTTATTAAATATATTGTTTTCTGAAAAAAAAAACAAATTTAGGGAAAAAAAACAAGGGTGCTAAGTTTTTTCATGCTTTTTTTTCATTACAGAGCTGATTTTTTTTTCAATTTGCAACACTAGTCATGGTATAGACTATAGTAGCATGCGCGACATTCTTTTTCCTTGATCACACAAGTTCCGGTAAAAGTATTTCATTGTATTCTGAATTCAGGAAGAGGGACTGAACAGTAGTAACTAGGACCAGTTGGAAATTTCACCTCGTGGTTGCCAGCCTATCCCAGAAAAGTTGCTGTATTCAATTGGATATCGAGACCAGTATCCAATCGCATAAATCGTTTAAATTGTAGTACATGAAATTTATACGCTACGTCTTAGCGCTTATCTTTTCGAGATTCATTGTTAGATGTGTATTTCCGTTTGTTAAGGATATAACACGTAGTAGTAAATTTCTTATTATTTTATATCTTTTTGCCCTAAACGTTTATCTGCATTTCGTTTTTGTTTTTCAAAGCGGGAAGGTGATGACATCTCCCTCCTTTCAGTGGTAGATTCAGATCTTCTGGTCTTTCTTTTGCATAATTACCATATACCCGAAAGCTCTCAGTTCCTTTGTGTACATATCCACAATTATTAAATATTCATATCATCACTAGATTCATATGAAATTGCCTCAACGTAAGCAGGATATAGCCATTTACAGATTCTGATTAAATTTCCAGCAACCCAAACCGAAGAACTGCATATACACTGGATTTGGTTAAATGTTATTTTAGAATGTAAGGATTAGAAGGATAATCTGGATTTAGGTTCTACGCTTCGGATTTTTAGATTTAAAAAGATCCGCTTAGTTTCAGCTCAGCCGTTGTGGTAAAGCAAGAGAGAACAAGCATTTACAGTACTTACTTAGGTTGTGGCATAGTTGTTAGTAGAGATAAGGTGTGATTAGTAGTTAATAAGTATACGATGTAAACGCATAAATTTTGATACACATTTCACTAATGTAATTATAAAGTCATATTAGAACATTAGGGGTGTAAGGGTTTGGGAGAGGCTATACTAGCCTTTTCCAACCAAATGTCAACCTCTCCTTCACGTGGTGCACCCTGTTTGCACGGACGAGGCTCTGGCGACTGAAAGATTCCCGGTATAAGGAATCACCCACAGCTTGCCAACGGCCTCCGAAAGGAGGGCGGAAGAGCGGGGAGCGGTTCAGGGCACCCTCTTGCCCTTGGGGTTGGAAACGGCCCCTAAAGGCGGATGAATCAGAAATGATCAACGGCATGGGGATGCAGAAGGCAACGGGAAACCACTGCATTAAAGACCCAAAGGGTATCCCGAGGACATGTAATCCTCTCAAATTACATATATCATGATGGCTTCTTCCTGGGTAAAATATTCCGGAGGTAAAATAGTCCCCCAATCGGATCTCCGGGTGGGGACTGCTCAGGGAGGAGTCATCAGAATGGATAGAAACA